>VVHJ01046176.1:0-14918 GCA_015107715.1 Tylochromis polylepis
TTTGTTTGTTTTGGTTGTTTTTTTACTGTGTAAGAATATTCAACATTGGTATCAATACATTTTTCAAAAAATGCCTCTCTGTGCAAAATGGGTTTAAAAACATAAACAACTGTGGGATACTGTTTGTCTGTGATTTGGACAGCCCAGCGCGTGCTCCCGACGCAGGGGAAACAAACTCTGTTGGGGATACCTACCTTGGCACCACCGTTGTGCAGGTGAAGCCAAAGGCGAGATATGCTTCATCAGATTTTCTAGTCTTTGGCTTGGAAGGAAGTTGGTTTGGAAGCATATTTGACGATGCTTCATCTTCTGCTTTGCGTTTGTGTGGGAGCCCCGTCAAAAACCTGTCCATTATGCTAGCAGTGTCCAAGCACTCTTTTTTGGGAACCACTGGATTAAGACTAGTTTATGTGAGCCATCTTACTGTTTACGTTATTTTAATCAGTTATTATTCATCTCTGGCTCATTTTTTTTAAATTTGGTTTTATATCTACATACAAATAAATAGACATGATATTATATAACAATATGTTGCATGCGTGGTGGCACGGTGGTTGGCACTGTTGCCTCACAGCAAGAAGGTCCTGAGTTCAATTCCACCATCGGGGTCTTTCTGTGTGGAGTTTGCATGTTCTCCCCGTGTTTGCGTGGGTTTTCTCCGGGTACTCCGGCTTCCTCCCACAGTCCAAAGACATGCAGTTAGTGGGGATAGGTTAATTGGAACCTCTAAATTGCCCATAGGTGTGAATGTGAGTGCGAATGGTTGTGTGTGTCTCTGTGTTAGCCCTGTGACAGACTAGCGACCTGTCCAGGGTGTACCCTGCCTCTCACCCTAAGATGGCTGGGATAGGCTCCAGCCCCCCCGCGATCCTGAAAAGGATAAGCGGTAGAGAATAGATGGATGTTGCATGCGTCCCACTCTGCCTCAATAAAAACTGATTCTCAAATAAACAAGAAACAGCTGATAATCTCGATTTGTTTTAGAAAAGTGTAATAAATGCCATTTAGTTTTTAAAAGCCTTAATGGACTCTGCAGTACGTGTCATGAAAGGCTGTAAGATCTGTGGCTTTAATACTTTGATTACATTTAGCAGCAACAACAATCTGCAATGTTGTTTAAAGTAAGGTTAAAAAAAATGGCTGAAACAGTTTGATTTTAATAGAACAGCTGTGTGCTGTCTGGCCAACTTCAGCTGCAGAATTAAATGCCACCGTAAAATTTGTTGCATGCTCTGCACGGCACACGGGTGCGTCATGCTTTAGTCATACAGGCACTATCAAGGACAGCAGAAACTTAACCTGCAGGATGATTTATACATGTTGTTTTTCATGACTTGGTGGCCACTTAAATTAAAAGTAATTTAGATAACACCTCAAGATAACTGCATAAATACTCATATCAGAAAAATCTAAAATATCAGCTGCAGTATCCTTTAAAGCAACACATCGCAGTAGATTGCACTGTGGGTTAGCTGTGACACATGTTTCTTTTGTCAGAAACTAGCCTCACAAATCTTAGGGGTCAATGTCTACCAGCAAATTACCAGCAGTTAAAACAACATCACAACAAACCACTCTGCAATTTAGCAAAACACAATAAAAGCCCATTTAAATTAAAAAACTGAAGGAAAAAAAAAAAAAAGATTCTGGCTGGCAACAAAAAGTGGCGAAAAGCCTTTTTACAAATTAGGATTTGAATGAAGTAAAACAGCACTTGCTGGAACATCAGTCTGCTAATTTACTGAAGGTACCAGAATCCCTTAATGAGCTTTCTGTATGAGCTGTACCAGCTGCCTGATAATGATTCATTTTTGGTTAGCAGTGGGTGGATGATGTAAAAGGACACATGGTGTAACAGGTGGCTGAAAGGTTTCTACATGGGGACAACATGCTCCACAGCTTTTTGTGGGTTTGGCTTTAGGCTGATGCAGGAGGTGTGCGTCTCTTACCTCCTTCTCGGTCAGTGAGGACCAGAGAGTGAGCCCGGCCACATGCAACCTGAACCACTCGGGTCTGCAGAGGCTCGACAAGAGGCAGGGCCACCGGGGACGGCTCCAAAACGTAGTCATAGCTCTTATCTACACAAGCAGGGCGAGAAAACACAGAAACATAAAGCAGTGATAATGCTTAAATATTATTAATATAAACTTGTTAGAGAAACATTGTGAAATGGAGTGTGACACACAGAAGAAACACACACTCACAGCATATCCTCGTGCTAACAGGAGAAGACCACTCCCCAGCTCTATCCCATAGACTGTATATTAAGGATGGATATAGTTTACCGTAGGTTACAGCTTTAGTTTCCCAAATTACACATTACAGATGGCTTGTGGTGCCTTTGACTGACAAATGTAACCCTAAAGAGCCGATTATAGTCACTGCAATGGTCTTATAACGAGAAAAGAGTGACGTCACTGTTAAAGAGGGCGTGGGCACTTACTGCAGTATTCTCCTGCATAATTCGCTAGTCAGATAGACCTTACAAATTAGTGCTGGTGCAGGAGTAGAAGATGTTGAAAACAGAAGCAAAGAAATCTCTAGAAAACTTCCTCTTTGCTGGCGCTCTCATCAGAGCAACAGTAACCAGTTATCACAGGGCATGGTAGGATAGCTTTCATTACCAGTTAGCTTCCTGTTAATAACTTTGTTCATATGCTACAAGCTGATTTTCCACTGCAATGACCAACTTCTCCTTTATTTTAATGCCAAACTAGAAAAGCACTCCATCACACTGTCAGGATATTTGCATATCATGATTTCATTAGCAAACCGCTGTGTTGGAGCTTGTGCAGGTGTTTGTATGGCTGTTGCTGGTGCTGGCACTATCTTCCACTTATCTGAAGTCAAGCTGACAACAGGCTAAGCAAGGTATTCGAGACATCATTCTCTCTAGCCACACTTTCCAGTCCCTTCTGGGGGATTCCGAGGTGTTCCTAGACCAGACGAGATATATAATCGTACCAGCAGGTTCGGGGTCTTCACCCAATATGGCGTGCCCAGAAAACCTCCAAATGAAAGCCTCCAGGAGGCTTCCTGACAAACTGGCTCCTTTCAATACACAGGAGAAGCAGTTCTATTCAAAGATCCCTCCAGACATCTGAGCTCCACACACTATGACTACAGAGCCCAGCCACCCTATGGAGGAAACTCATTTCAGCTGCTTGTATTCATGGGTGAGGGTTGAGATGTAGATGGACTGGTAAATCAAAAGCCTCACCTTCCAGCAGAGCTCTCTCTTTACCATGACAGTCTGATACACCAATCTGCCGATTCACCAATCCAATGCGCGCCCACCTTCCCATCGCTTATGCATAAGATCCCAAGGTACCAGAACTCCCTTGCTTGAGACAGCCTTTCTTTGGAAATCAGTGGGAGCACTCCACTGATTTCTGGCAGCTTTCAGTGAATGAGAAGCAAAACTGTTGAAGCCTGAAAGTCATTTGTGACTCTCATGGGAAACATAATTTACAAAATGAACACCATGCTTTATTCAGTAAGTCTTGGAACTAGTGATTGAGAAACTCATTAGAAGAGTGTCTACTAAGGATATAGACCATGTGACCCAGTATAACCCCAAAATTTAACATCCAGCACTTGTCTTAACTGCAGACCTTATTTTAGTCAGATGTGTAAAAGTTATCCTAATTTCTGGGGTACTTCTTTACTCTTTTCTCTGCTTCTTTTTGCAGACAGCAGTTGCCCCCTGCTGGCCATTTGAAAGAATGCCGGTTTAAGGTACTCTGGCACTGGCATTAGTATACGGGCCCAGAAGCAATGTCCCTCCTTACTATAAAGTTCACATGTATTCTCTTGTACTTTAAACAGTAATGTACCAACTAGTGATAGCCATCTTTTTTTATACAGACAATGTATAGCATCGCCATCACCTAATGGGTCCAATATCCATTCTCCTTTCACATCCAATTTTCTTGAAACGACCTTTAAAGAAATAAATAGTTTAGTTTCTGTCTTACGGCGATAATGCTGAGTGCGCTGAAAGCCCAACTGAGAATCTTTATTCAGGCCCATGCCCCACAATTTGGTCACATCTTTGGTTGGAGATGCAATGAGAGTGAAACCGTAGCCACAGCCAGCAGAGGAGATCTGCAACAGAGCAGCAGCAGACAGCAAGTTCAGCTTTACAAAACTCTCTTAACACATATAAAATGGTTTTTTGACATAGGCATGACTGGCAGCAGCAGTTTACCTGATTTGATTGATATTTTATGAAGTTACATCTAAATAACAATTATCTTATAATTGTCTTCAGAAGCCCAACCCATCAGACTCTACAGCCGACAGATTTTACCTGTTCTGCGGTCTCCAGGCGGTAAGGAGTAAGCTGGTATTTGCGGGGCTTTTTCCTGCCGCTGTCTGGGACCACAAAGGTGGGGATGCCGAGCGCACCAGTGAAGCTGAAGCCCCAGACAAACACTTTATGGGTTGGCTTCTTATGCTGGCCAACATACTGAAAGACCGGACCACCGCTGCTCTTCTCCTGGGGTCTGGATGCTTTGCTGAGTGTTGCATACCAACAGACTTGAAGGCCTGCTTTCATGTGCCGGGGGCACAGTCGCACACAGGGAAAAGCCATCCTGTAGAAAAAGGCAGGACAGGGAAAACAAGGATAAAGTTGATGTGGCTGTTTGAACCGACTATACTGACATTTAATATTGTAATGATAAGCCACATTAACCGTTCTTTAATTCAAAATAAAATATTCTTTACTTTTCCATTTAAATATATCAAAGTTTTCTGATTGCCTTTACAGAACAATAAAAATATATTTTTGTTTTATCAAAATATGCTTTTTTTTAAGTAATAATGTCATTGTAGAAAAAAAATACATTGCCATATTTCATTCACATTTTCTATCAAATTAGGCGTTCTGTGGTTTTACAAGACTAAGCACAAAATACTAGGAGACTTTTAAGTTTTTATATAAATGGGCAAAGCCTAGCAGTAACTTCGGAATGCAGCTGATCCACAGTAGCTTTTATTAAATGTACTTTATGTCTTGGTTAACAATTTAACGTTAGCTATCTCACATTGAAACAGACATACTAAGGGACGCGTGAGCATCCACTTTAGGTTAAATTACACTAAAACTACTTAATATTAAGTCTTCGTAATCAACCCCGATTTGAAAAACGGATGATAATAATTCTTGTAAGGCAATTCTAATTAATCATATCAGATTGTACATCTGACGCTGCGGAAAGCTAGTTAAAATTAAGGTAAAATTTAAAGGGAGTTTCACCTCGTGTCCTTTCCAACAACAGCCAATGAGCCGGGGTAAATTTACCTTCTCTTCCAGTTAGACCCGCGTTTTATAATGCTGAGAAACTCACTCGTGCTTTACAGAAACTGATAACGTCCATGTGAAATTATATGAAAATATTTCAGGGCCGTTATTCCATCTTTGTTTAGGTTAACTTTCTCCGATCCAGGATGGAGAAGGACGTTCTTCCGTTACGTCTGTTCGCCTTTAAGAAAAGACAACAGCGCCGCCTGCTGCCCTGGAGCTCCAAACGCGCTCTACAGCGAAGGTGAATGACTCTGCCCGGCTATGTCTACAGTAGAACAGCATAATTTATTAAACGATTTATTGTTTTGACTCTATAAAATAATACATAACTAAAGCTGTAAATGGAGTAGATAGATTTGAATAGGTCAGAAGTGCTTTGAAAGCCAATCAAGTTTCCACAAATGGAAGCAAATAATATCAAACAGCCTGCAAAGACACAAACCAACTTCAATAAGACTTAAGCAGTGGAGGAAAAGACTCAAAGGTGATGCATAATGGCCAAAGACATGCAAAAGACCAAGATCAGATGACTGCAATATGATAGAAATGGCACAGATCTGACTGAAGTTAGAGATAATCCATGCAAAACCACTGCAAAGAGAGAAAATTATGCCATCAAAGGAGGGAAGAACAACTATAAGATCCAAAGTGACCACACAAAGGTAGAAAGTTACTAGAAAAACATGCAAAGTGACCACAAAGTGATTAAAAATGACTGCTGGAAGATTTAAAATATATTCCTTTGAATGAAGCTGGTACTAATCTATACTTAGCTTCTCTGGATCATATTCATATTATGTTGTTCAATATCATTTGTGCCAATCAGATCTACATGGTCTTGTTTATAATTGTGTCCAGGACATCTACAGTTTTCTGGCTAATACAGCATCTGTATATGTGTTCACTATTAGGAAAGAAGCATGACAATATGATGGCGTAATAATATCTGTTATAGCTTTACCTTCCTAGCCGATAATCTACTCGGGTGTCAGATTAGAGCTGATATGGAAGTGGGTTAATGCTGCAGAGCTGTCAGGTGAGCACCCGACCTTCGCCTCACAGGGTATTAACCTGCCGTAGCGGAGGTGAATGAAATGCCTTGAGAGTCACATGTGCTGCTGTGCATGTGTCCATATGTAACTCACCCACCTGCATCAACCACCTGCCCTCAAAGGGACACTCTTGAAATGTTTTTCTAACTACCCTGAGTGCAGTTTTATTTACCCCTAATTTTAAAATACAAGCATTGCTGACTGGATCGTCATTATGTCAGTGAAATTAACCATTTTACAGAAGGACGTAGTGTGGCATCTGCTGTTATGTCAACACAGTATGGACAGAGTCTGCAATGTCCACATCAGCAACGAGGTCTGGTGTGTCATCTGGTCATTACATCACAGATTTTGGCCTCTAATCCTGCAGTATCACACATATCAGTCTGCCTCTGCTAAATTATCCCCATCCTGAGTGTTTATTTTCAGTCAGTGTCTTTTATTTATGTAGAAGGCAGTTCAAATTGCTGGAGAAATGCACAGAATTGCAAAAATTAATTTAAAAAAAGACAGACCAGTGCACATCAAGATACATATAGAGAGACTACTTTACAGGGAGTACCAGTGCAGCCAGAAAAATAAATGCCTGAAGAACACCTAAAATAAAACTCTTGCTCAAAACAACTGGAAAAAAAGGAAAGAACAAAGATCCATATGGAAAAGTGGGCTCCAAAGTGGCCTGGGTTGGTGATCTTTTTTAGACACTTTCTTATGCAAATGAATGGGGAAAAATTCTGAAGCATTTTGGGAATTTCATGAAAATCGTGACAAATCGCTACCAAGAGTCACATCACATTCCCAACTGAGCGGCACAAAAAGATATAAGATATGTGGGAGTTTTCTCAAAGCTGCGAGACGAGTTTCGGATCAAGATTTTAGGCGGACGAAGAAGAAGAAGAAGAAATCCAGCGAATAATAAGAAGTGTGCAATTGCATAGGCACAGTTTATTACAAAGTTAAACATTACTATGTGCAGTACATTACTACTGAAAATAGTCCAGGTTTCATAAGGAGGAGTTTTAAGATAAGGAGAGGCTGTGACAATACTTTTGTTTTATGCAGGTGGAGCTGTATCTGAAATACTGGTGTCCACATGATTGTACAATTCCATCAACCACCCATCCAACCATCTGCTATACAGTTCAGTGACTTATCCCCTCTTGCCATTCACATTCACATTCCCACTTACAGGCAGTTTAGAATCACCAGTTAACCCTATGCGCGTCTTCTTTTTTAATTCCAGTTTATGTAAAACCAGATTTGCCACTTTTTCACCTTTTTTTTCAGCTTCATTTTACTTTTAGAGCTCAGGCAGCATCCCAAACAGGTAAGACTTAAAAATGTTGAGTGGTGGATTTAAAATGGGTAAACAGCAGGGCATAGTAAGGGGGGAAACTCTGACACATGGGAGCAACGTGAGCTAAATTAAAAGACAAATAAAAGACATTTTAGAGTTAAAGACCAGTGAAATCAGCAGGACTAATTGGACAAAACAGCTTAAAAAGTCATGAAACCAGTCCAGAGCTCAAAGAGGACTGGTCTTAACTTCAGTTTTGTGTTACTTTAGTATGATGTGTGTGCTGCTCTGCAGCCTTGTATCACCCGCCCTGTCCAAAAACAGGTATGTGCAGAGAAGTGGAGGCTGTAATCCTTTAAGAGGATCAAGTCTGACTTCCAGGGGGAAGGGAAACAAGATCCACTCACTGTCTATAGTAGCCTGCACATGGCATATCTGTCATCTTGGCCGAGTGAACGTGTGTCCATTAAAAAAAAAATGCTGAGTTGACAGCACTTTGATGGAGGCTTTGTGGAGCGTAAACAGTGATGGAGGCTGAGGCTACCTCAGTGATGGAGTCCATATCTACATGTATCCTGAATGTGAGGACGACTGAGAGGAGGAGGAGGAGTTAAGGTAAACCATGACTGTTCCATTTCAACAATACCCACCAGCCACAGGTGCATTGTTACGTAAAATAATTTTAGATTAATGTTGGTTTTGTTTCCAAATCTAGCTCCTTTAAAACCTGCTTGTTACTGATTGGTTGACACACAGTTTACGGCACACTGTAATGTAGCTGTCTGCCGATATGAGGAAATTTTAAGTATTTTTATTAATGCACAAACTGACATTTTATATCATGGCACCCATGTTTACCTGTGTTGTCATTAGTTAGCAGCAGGTATGGCTTTGCTGCTTGGAGCCCACAAGTGCTTTTAAAAAGTGACTTTTTAAAAAAACTGAAATAATTTGTCTTTGACAAAAAGCGTGTCACAGTTTAAAGTCAAATTTGAGCTTATTATATCATCACTGTTTCAAATAGACTTGTTTTCATTAGAGTAAATAACCCATCAACTCTACATGGACCCAGTATTGTATGTAATTATGTTCAAATACAAAATGAATGCAGTACACTTTTGGTGGCTTCCTCTTAAGTGCAGTCTCATGTAAAAGACCTCAGATGAGTCTGTTCTTCCCAAACACACAGCCATGCCGATGCTGGAGGTCATCTGCAGCCTGATTGGCTGGCTGTGCCTCTACTTTTTGTTCGTCTGCACCTTCACTCAGCGGGGACCCGAGTGGAACTGTCGCCTGGTCACGCTGTCCCACGGGGTCCTCATAGTGCTGCTCACGGCTTACGTCGTTTTCGTAGACGGACCCTGGCCCTTCACACATGCAGGTCAGTGGAGAGCAACACACAGTCTGTATTTCAATCAAAAAACATGTTACCAGTGCGGTTACAAAGTATAGTTAGGCCCAATTTAATTTAATTTAATTTAATTATGCTCTCTTTCTGGTCATGGTGGGCTGTAAATTCAGACTGGTGCTAATTATAGCCGTCTACTGTCCTCACTGAGGGTTAACAGGATCAGCAGCATGGTGCTATTTTAAAAGTGAATAAAAAGTAAAGTACAAATCAGTCTGGTGGGTAATGGCGGTGAAACCAGCAGTAACACATCCACAGTCTGCATTAAATGAACCAATAAGTCGGTTAATTAATCACAGAGTAAAAGGATTAATCTAATCAGTCAGTGAATGAATCAATATAAGCACAGAGCTTTAATTAGTTTGTGAATTAAAGACAGTGTTTCAAAACCGAATTCATTATAGAAATGTACAAATGATTATGACTGAATTTAGGTCAGTATAATAAATTCAAATAAAAGTATATAAAAGTAGCTGTACCAGGATGGTACATGTGATATATACAGAGCAAAGGGTGCTGAAGATGGAGGTACCAGGCAGGAGGTTAAGAGGAAAAGCACAGAGAAGATTCATGGATGTATTAGAGTGGGTTGGTGCGACAGAAGCTAGGGATAGGGTAAGATAGAGGCAGATGAGTCTCTGTGGCAACCCTTAAATGGAAAATCCAAAAGATGAAGACAGTAAAGGACCAACCGAACCTACAGGTACAGGTGTAATGTTCAAAAAAGTTGGTTTTATGGTGGAGGAAAACAAAATCTGTCAAAAAAAACGACATAAACCAAACGTGTGTCATAAAGTGTACTGAAACAAATTAACTACATTTATTGGAACAAATTTAACTCCAGTGACTGCAAACTTAAACGTGGGAATGATGTGGGGGAGGGAAACCTTCAGTCTCTATGTCTGATTTTTCTGAGTGTAAGAAGTGGATAAATAATACCAAATTATTATTTCACCTGTGTGGTTGTGGATACGGCCACCACAGGTACTACGCCATGATTTCACTCTCAGAAGTATTGAGCCTCCAAACTTATGCTCTCTTGATGCAGCTTTAAATATAAGGACTCCTTCCACTGAAGCATCTCTTCAGTAATAATCTCACAGCTTTATGGGCTTCATTATAAAACCAGCTTTTTTCAGTTTGCCTTCAAGTGTGCAGTTTACAGAAGTGTACAGTATGCTTTAAACATCTTTATGTTATTTCTTAAAGCACTAAACTTGCATTAAAGAATTTTTTCGTGTGCACACATCATGCAGCATTGCATGCAAATATTTTTATCATACAGCATTTATTCTGTAATAAGGAGTCAAAGATCGAACCACCAACCACTTAACCTTTCCAGTGGTGGAGCTGAGCATGCAAGGAAACGAGCAAATAGACAAGGCACCAATAAATTAAGGAAACATGGATTCAGCATTTTTGGGGGGGTCTTTTTGGTTAATTGTGTTGGTTTTGCAAGCAAGTACACAAAGTTAGCAGCTATCTTGTGCACATAGTGGATCATTTAGCAGCTAGACAATCAGATGTGTTTCTTAGGAGATGGTGAAAATGAAAATAAAGCTAAAAAAAAATAAAAGTGAATATTGAACTTTTTTTTTCTTTTAGGTGGATACATGTATGACTTTAAATGAATGCTAATGCTATTCTTTGTCTCTTGGCTGTGTGAAGCTCCAAGTGTCTGCTAACATGTTGACCTTCAGCTAGTTGATGTGGTTTTTCTGACCAATGAAGAAAGCAGATACACATGACCTTCTCCCCTATCCATCACCCAGGTACAGAAAACACAGAGCTCCAGAGCTTCGCCCTGGCTGTCTGCCTCGGCTACTTCTTCTTCGACATGGGTTGGTGTGTATGCTACCACACGGAGGGCCCCGTCATGCTTGCACATCATGCTGCCAGTATTGCAGGCATCCTGCTGGCTTTGCTGATGGGAGTGTCGGGCTGTGAAACCTGTGGGGTCATCTTTGGCAGCGAGATCACCAATCCCCTGCTGCAGACCCGCTGGTTCCTCCGCCAGGTGGGCCTGTACGACAGCCTGCTGGGCGACGCGGTGGACCTGCTTTTTATTTTACTGTTCGCCACTGTTCGCGTGGGAGTCGGCACAGTGATGTTTTACTGCGAGCTCACTTCTCCCAGGACGTCGCTGATAATGAAGCTTGGTGGAGTGGTTATGTATGGGCTGGCATGGGTGTTCATGGTTGACATAGCCAGATTTGGCTACAAGAAAAGCAAGGCTAAGTATAAAAGGTGGATAGAGAACCACAAACTCAAAGACATGGACAGACAAAAGGTGGATGGACATTCAGACAAGAGAGAATGAAACGGTAATGTTCTGTCTGAGGGCTTCTAAAGCTCTAAAGGTGCTATGTACAGCATGAAAATAATAAAAGATTACTAAATATTTTTAATATGCTGTAGAGTATGAGTCCCCAAGTCAATGAGAAAAGTTATTAATGCTTATTATGAGCACGCTCAAACCTTGTGTTAAAATGCCATGGGCTGCTTTATAACAAAAAAGCTCGAGTTGTTTTAGTAACAGTCAGCTTTAGTAGTCTAAATGTCTGATCTTTTTGCACACTTATGTAAAAAGTACCAGGCGATTTATAGCGATGGAACAAAAATTCATAGCACAGAATCTCCTAGACTATTACTACAGAAGTCATCCGAGCAGAAACTCCATTTAAGACATGACAAGTTTAAAAAGACAGCTACACTGTGGGTTTCTGTCCAGGGGCGCCTCCAGAATTTTTTCATAGGGGTGGCTCTAAAAATATTGGGGTGGCACACCAAAAACAGAATTTCCAGCTTTATTATGATGTTGTCAAATATAGGCTATTTGAAAAATATGGCAAAAAAAGAGAGAAAGAAAAGAATTATATGCCTAGTTAATTTCCCGCTATTAAAATTGATATCACTGAAAATAGGTACATATTAAAAAACAAAATAAGATTTTGAAATCCATAATAATCTGTTTTAATTGATTCATTCATTCATTTACTGGAAGTCTCAACCATCGCTTTAGTGATTCGCAGCACAGCTGAGCAGAAGCAGCTTAAGATTCATTCTCACAGAATGGAGTTAACTTTAAGAGCAAACTTGTTCAGGAAGTGTTGGATCATGTAAGAGTGTGAACTGTTGCCTGTTTCCATGTTGGCCCTGAGATGCACCAGTGATCTGTCCAGGGAAGGGTCAGATCACTGGTGCACCTCCCCCCTCTTGAAATGAAAGGATGACACTTAATATGATGGAAATGAAAAGTATCAACCTATAGAGGACTGAATTCAAAGACACCCCGAAAATCAAAGTGAAGAAATTATGCAGTAGGTTAGTCCTCTGTGCTTGAATGCATGTCGACAACTTCGGGGCATGTTCCTAATGAGACGACGGATGGTGTCCTGGGAGATCTCCTCCCACATCAGGGCATCACTGAGCTCCTGGAAGGTCTGAGGTGCAACCTAGTGGCATCAGGTGGACCACATCATAATGGCCCCGAGGTGATCTGTTGGATTTATGTCAGGCGAGCATAGGGGGATCATCAGTGGTATCAGTTCCTTTATCCTTCAGGAACTGCCTGCGAAACTGCCCATGCAGACTGATGTTACAGGCAGTATAATGTTCATATACACAGAACACCAGCAATGGACCTGCCAATTCTGGTATTCTACAGCAAATGCCAATTGGGGTCCACAGTGCCAGGCAGTGAGCACAGGGCCCACTCAAGCACATCGGCACTCGGTCCACCCTCATGAAGACTGTTTCTGATTGTTTGCTCAGAGATTTTTACACTTTTTTTTAAAAATTGGAGTTATTGTTACTTGCTATTTGGAAAAAGTAGCAAATTATCCCGCTGTGTGATATACGCGAGTGCTTTATAGGACGTCTCTGCTATTTTGCATTTTTACAAAATGTGTCAAAAAGTTTTTTGGGTTTTTTTAACTACCACGCGTGCTTTGGAAATGTTCCTGGATGTAGAGTTCAGCTAAAGGAGGGCGTTGATCATGTAGCTTTTTTGAATTACTCTGTCTGCTTAGTGACCAACATCTAGGTTGTATTGTGTTTTTATTTTGTTGAATTATTTAATTAAAAAAATACTAATTTAATTGGCAATTCTGACATTGTCTCCTTTTTTCTTACTCCCACACATCCCATGGACTTTTCAGGGAATGTAACTGTATAAAGAATGATAAATAAAGTGTGGTAGTAAAGTGTTGGGCCCCCACGACAGCGTCACGACAGCTTCAGTGCTATTTAACTTGATTCTCCAAGTCTCTAGGACAAGCATCATTCTTCCTTCCTTTTGATGGAGGAGCTCTGTCTAGCAAACCGATCCAAAAGCTCCCATAAGGTGTTAAGTTAGGTTCTTAGATCTGAAGGCTGCAAAGAGCATGTAATTCACAGCTCTGATTTATAATCATCAAACAGTTCTTTGACCCTCTTCGATTTGAATCACTCAGAATCTCTTCTAAGGGCTACAACTGCATTTAAACCAGGCTTGACAGCGTAACAGATCCACCCCATTGTATGGGGTCAAGCATTCACATTTTTTTTTCCTTTCATTTAGTCTGAATGAGTTTGAAACATCTTTGTTTGAGCTTTGTTCCTTGAGACAACCTTTATAAACTATAGATCTGTGGCAGTACAATGTTTTCAGGGAGAAAAAGATGCAGGATAATGTTTGTTTTAATCAAGTTTCATTTAATACTGCAAATACATGTTTGCTATTAGCTGTTTTCTGTTAGCTTGTCGTTTCCACAGCCGTTCCATCACGTTATTGTTTTCCATTGTGTTTTTTAAGGACTTATTTGTTGTGAGCATTTGTGTCTTTTTTCTCCTCCTATGGCCATAGCGTTTTATTTAACTTCTGTTGTGTTTTGTGCGCTTTTACAGCATTTTTCTATATTTTTGCTAGGCTAGATACACGCTTATTAGTGCCAAGTAACTATACTAGACTAGAAATAGTAATAGTAAAATTCATTCACTAAAACTGAAGCACAAGCTTGTGTATGAATGTAGTATATAATATGGCCTTCCCTGGTATAGCGGAAGGACATATTATATACTACATACAGTACTGTGCAAAGGTTTTAGGCAGGTGTGAAAAAATGCTGTAAACAAAGAATGCTTTCAGAAATATAAAAGATTGTTTATTGCCCCCAAATGTATTCTGCAGCAGGACAACGACCCCAAACATACAGCCAAACTCATTAAGAACTATCTTCAGCGTAAAGAAGAACAAGAAGTACTGGAAGTGATGGTATAGCCCCCACAGAGCCCTGATCTCAACATCATTGGTGTGTCTGGGGTTACATGAAGAGACAGAAGGATGTGGGGAAGCCTACATCGACAGAAGATCTGTGGTTAGTTCTCCAAGATGTTTGGAACAACCTACCAGTCGAGTTACTTCAAAAACTGTGTGCAAGTGTACCTAAAAGAACTGATGCTGTTTTGAAGGTAAAGGGTGGTCACACCAGATATTGATTTGATTTAGATTTCTCTTTTGTTCATTCACTGCATTTTGTTGATTGATGAAAACAAACGGGGCACAGTGGTTAGCACTGTTGCCTCACAACAAAAAGGTCCTGAGTTCAATTCCACCATCAGGCCGGGATCTTTCTGTGTGGAGTTTGCATGTTCTCCCCGTGTTTGTGTGGGTTCACTCCGGGTACTCTGGCTTCCTCCCACAATCCAAAGACATGTAATTAGTGGGGATAGGTTAATTGGAAACTCTAAATCCCCTGTGGGTGTGAATGGTCGTCTGTCTATATGTGTTAGCCCTGCGACAGACTGGCAACCTGTCCAGGATGTACCCTGCCTCTCGCCCTAAAACAGCTGGGATAGGCTCCTGCCCCC
>VVHJ01046180.1:0-20126 GCA_015107715.1 Tylochromis polylepis
CCAAGGCTTCTTTCTTGAGTACATCTGTGTAGCATGGACGATGGACAGGTAGCGGTCCAGACTGATGCAGGCCAGGAGAAGGATCCCACAGTAGAAGTTAATCTAAAGAAATCAACAAGAGACATACTTTGAAACCTCTGCTAAATTAATTGAAAATACAGATATTTTCACAGCATCTTTACTCCAGCACAATACTTACCTTAAAAACACTTCCAGTGATCTTGCACAGAGGAGTACCAAATGTCCATCCCTCACTTTGGGCATACTGTGCAGCCCAGATGGGCAGCGTCACCAGCATCAGAATATCTGCCACTCCCAGGTGGAAGATGAAGGTATCTGTCACACTCCAGGTCTTCCTACTCCGAGCCAGTATTCCCAACAGCAATCCGTTCCCAAGTAGACCAACAGCAAACACCACAGAGTACAGAACTGGTATGAACACAGCTTCAAAATTCACACCATCAGTCAGGTCGCACACATCACCCCCATCATAAGAGTTGTTCCAGTCTGAATAGTTATCATAGTTCTCGTACAAATCAGACCAGTCCTCCCCTGTCACAGTAAACATTTCATGTTCCATCATCTGTGGACAGAGAGAGGAAAGCCCATTAATTTGGTTTCAGCATTTGATTTGTCTAATATCTTTCAACCACCTGGTGGTGCTATCTATTTATCTGTCTATCTATCTATCTATGTAAAGACAGAGTGAAACACCACATGAACATGCATACAAGTTTGCTAATTTCATTTTAATTAAAAGATTTTATTATATCAATAAATATAAAAGTAAAGGATTCAACAGAGTACTATCACATCTCATCTTTACAAAACCTTGAAACTTACTCAGTGACAAAAAAATATAATGGCAAACTATCACACTTCACACCACATAACAGTTTAATATGCTGTGGTCTGTCACTTTGAGCTAAAGGTGTGGGTGCAAACAGAACAAATGAGCACAATAAAAGCAATGCAAACCAAGCATTCTGCATCAAAATTCAATTTAGGGTCATTTATTAATTTTTTTTAATTGCATACTTAACTGCATTAAATTTTACAGAGAGGGGACAGTGTATTTAAAATGCATAATGTAATGTGTGTAATCTACTGTAAGGAGAACTGAAATCCTATAACAAAGAATGACAAATGCATGAAAAATGAAATCTAGCTAGTATGGGATGATTTAAAAAGGCATAAAATAAAAACATACCAAACTAGGAGTCTCTGATATTGTAGATCACATAAATCTGCCCTGCAAAAAAGAGCTCTACCTCTAGCAGTGCCGATAAAAGCATCTAAAGCTACTACAAAGGAAGCTGACATAAGACAAAGGCTCAGGCACACAAACCAAAAAAAAAAAAAACCCTCCTCTGCCTCACAGGGTACATTATGACAGTATGAAAACTCTCATAAGCTGTAAATAAGAAGTTTGATGGTTTACAGAAATTTAGTAAAATAATTGTTAAGCCTGTTTTTTGAGGATTTTTGTGAAAGTTTTATTTTTAAAGTTTTATTTCTTGTTTCCTCTTTTTCCTAGACACTGGGAATAAAGTTTTATCCTTTATTTAAAAATAAATTGTAATTTCATTTAATTCACTTAAAATGCTAAACTGTGTGTTTCAGATGTCTGAAACTAGCCTACAATAGAAATAACATGTTTATAAATTCCCTGTAAAACTGTAAAATTTTCTTTCTTCTTGTCACCCTTCTGTTTATGTTAGTAAAGACCAATGTGAAGATATGAATACGTAAAAGCACTTTTGGGGTCAGTGTGAGTAACATAGTCGCACTTTCTGCGAACGTTTCTGTGAAATCAGAGACTAAACCTGAAAACACTCATTGGTTTCATTTGGTTTGGAAGTTCTGTTTCAGAATTTGTTGCCATTTAAAAGAAATACATGACTTAAAAGAAATGCATTGTGTTGAGTGCTGAATCTATCATATGTATTTAAAATATATTACATGCTAATATGCCCTGACCCTGACAAGCTAGGGCACATTTTTTCTGGTCTCTGATCACAAATGTTGATTAGGTTCTTTTTTTTTTTAAACTTTTTTTTGGATGCACATGGGCTTAAGCTCTCTGTAAGAACCAAAGATCACCCATCATCATGCTTTGTATATTTTGCAGTGTTTAGCTTGTTATACATTATTCATTTATGCATGTGTGCATCTGCTCACACATCACTCGAAAGCTGTAAAACATTCTCTGGAATCAGTTAAATTTATAAAATGCACATTTAGATTAGATAACAATGTCATAGCACACAAGTCATGGACTTTGCATACATCCATTTAGTTTTGCCACAAAATTGAAAGACAGTGTCATAAAAGTCAATCAAATATACTTTTCTGTATTGCTTTAACTGAACTGTGCACCAGTGTTTTGTTGCATTTATTTGCTTCAGTCCTGAAAACTTAAAAACAATTCTAAAACGTGCTAAAGCAATCACGAAAATCTGCCATAAGCACAAGAAACGTATTAGAATGAATGCATATAAAACAAACAACATGCATGAAATCTAAATTTTACAATATTCTTAGTTTTCACAGCTAGAAACAAAGATATAAATATTTTTGTAAATGAACTCTTCTTGTTATTCATGTCAGGGTGTCACATTCCCACTTATTGCTAATTTAGAATAAAATGTTCTCTAAAGTGGCACAGGAAGATAACGACTTCACATAGAAATGCCCTTGGTGACCACTGACGTTCAAACCAGAAACCTTCGTGCTGTGAGGTGACAGTGCTAACCACTGCCCTACTATACCACCCTTTGATAGGTCTAATTTACGTTACTGTTACATTTTTCAAAAGCAGACTTTAAAGAACATAAAACTGACTGAATGGGTAGTGAAATAATAGTTTAGTCATGCTTTGCATCTTTTTGACTTACATGTCTCTTTCTGCAAACAAATCTTGCTCTGGTTTTATTAGAACAGTAGTAGTGGAGAGTATTGGTGCAGAATGCATGCCCAAAGACACAGCAGCAGTTCACGTCATTCATATAAAGCTCTTAGACTACACAGTGTAGTCAAAATGAATGAAAAAAACCAAACTGAAATTATGAATGAACAGCTACATGTTGATAGATTAGCTCCTCGCATATTTTAACAACAAAACAAAGATAGTGTTTTGTGACTGTCATATCAGTGTTAAATCTCACTTTATATCATTTTCAAGATCAGCATTTCAAAGATTTAGTTACCTTCCCCCAAAACCTCAAGATATTTCTCACACCTTTTTTTCTCATGCTGTGTATGCAGCCACTCAACCATGCAAACATGACACCTGTGACAGCACTTGGTTTCAAATGTCTGTTTCCCCTCACCCTTTACAAAAGCTTCAGATCGTGTTCCTGTTGTTTTTCACACCTTTCCTCAGCTTGTTGTGCAGCTCTTATGCAATTCATCTTAGAGGCAAATGGAAATGCAAGCACCTGACAGAGAAAGAGAGAAAAGCACAGCTAGAAAACAGTTCTGTTGTGACCCAGATTATCCATTTTACATCATGTGAAAACAGCATGCTTGTCTGACTTTTTTTATTCATTTTGCAGTGGGATGCAGAATGCTGGAAACAAGGGGGTTTAAACAGAAGTCATTAAAATATAACATGACATTACAGGTTTCTGATGTAAACAAAACTATATAATATATACACAAGAATACTACTTTTTGTCTCTAAGAAACTCATTAAAACTCTTTTGTTCACTATAAAATCTCAGGCCACAAGTTGTGCTCCTAAACTGCGGTTTGTTTTTTTTAAGCTACAGTGAAACCATTGAGATGTTTTTTGGGCAGTTTGAGGAACTGAGACATGAAAACTGGTGGTTTTAATTCCTAAAATCTTTTTTGTAGTGCTAAGTTTTAGCAGTAGTGAATCATTTCATATAGGACATAGGAATCACGGTTCCAGTTTACAGGTTAAATCACATCTGTTCACTGATGTAATACCTTTGGCTTCGTGTGATGTTGACGTTGTGATTGGATATAAGATAAGATTCACAGAAGATGAATAACTCTCTTGGCAAGATTTTTCTTTAGCAACTGTTTGAACATTTGCAGAATGGCTTCAACTTGAACCACCTCTTCCTTTTGCTTCAGCGGTTAACTTGACCATATTGTAGGTTAGTGTGCCACTAACCTGTGCCACTTGCTGAAAAAGGTTTCCGTTGTAATGCATGGCTGTCTATGAGTCACAGAAGGCATGGGAAGGAGAGACATCATATCGGGAAATCTATGTGAGAATATAGATGCTAGCTTGTTTGTTTCAATACTTGATCGGTAAGGGGACAGGCTTAGGTATACACTCACACTCTATATGACTTACATTTAACAATGAAAACACTTCCTTGGATATAATGCATCATAGGTGTGAATGCTACTTTGGTTTGTTTGTGAAACATCTGCCATTATATAATGCATCCACAATAAATTAATAAAACAGTACCTGGTTTTAAATCCCTGAGTGATGGCAAAACAAACAAAAACAACAAAAAAATGTCACTTGTGCAGGTTCAACTTGTAAACAGAAGGAACTCACAGCACCTCTGTGGATTTCCTGTGTGACATTCAGTCTCAAAAAATATATTCACCCCTTTCAGCTGTTAAGTAAAACAGAGCTGAACAAATATGTAAAGTTTATTTTGCAGATGACAGCATGCAAAATTCACCACCCTGTCGCAGTCACGAACTTAACATGTATTCAGAAGTGAATTACTAATGAATCTGAATGCTCAATGTGTAGTTTTAGAGCTGCATCCTTAAAAACGGCCAACATTACAGTTACCATCAAATCAGTGCCAGACACCCTACGTGATTTTCCATGATTATCATGGATGTTAATGTCTCTGTTGGGGTAAATTATATTTTCCTTTTTTCAGCTCAGTATTTTAGGGCATTAGTTTTAGTGAATACAGTAGTATTAACAAACTCCGTATTACTAAGGCTCACCTTGCCCAGCAGCACCTGGACATTGTGTGGCCACAGTTATTGTGGCTCAGTAAAGCTCGCACATACAATTGCATCAGAAAGTACTCTGATTTTTTTCACTTTCTGCACATTTGTGTTACATTTTCTGAATAAATACATTTTTTTTCTACACTTTATGAGTTTTATTTGGTTTGCATTAATCACACTGAGGTATGGACAGATTAGCCTTATCGGAGCATTAATCACTTAGTTCTTCCATGGTGCACACAGGAAAATCAGTCCATCACACTTTACTGTTCGATTGTGAGCAGAGGAACAAAGCTAAGCTGAGGCACTCCTCCATAACCTGGTGTTTGGTGGAGCACAGCACTTTACTTCTTGGTGTCTGCTCTTACTGGTGGTCAGGCTTCACCCTGATTGAGGAAGGCATCCTTCGCCTGTCTGTGAATTTGGGATAACACAGAAGACGAAGTTTTGCAATGTCTCAAAATATCACTTTCACAGTGAATGGTGGGAGGAGGTGTTCTGTGGAGGATGCATGCTCATCTCTGGGGGCCTCCCAGGCAGGAAATCAAAAGTGCTGAAAGATCAGATTAAGCTGTTTTCCTCTTCCTGAGCAGCAGACAGCATATTGGCAGAATTTGAAAAACTGCAGTGTTTCACAGTAATGTTTATTATACCAAACAGGACTGCATTATATTTGACCAAAAGGGCCAACATCTTCTCTTCTGTCACTGCTATGCTTTGAGAGCGGCACATAAGGAGCAGATTTGGTGCATTAAGCTGTGTGGCTGCTTCACAGCCACAACTGATTTCCAAAGTCTCAATAAGCATGTGCATAAAAGCCTCATGAGGCAGCATGTGATATCAAATATTACCAAACTAAGAAATACTAAAAGTAAGAAAAAAAAAAGAAATGTCTTTCCTCTCTATTTTTGGGTTTGTTTTAGTTTTCCAAATTCACAAAATCATTTCATGAGTTTTCATTTTTCCCCTCAGAAATCAATTTTTTTTCCTTATATAACTAAAAAAACAAAACATTTCACATCTAGTTTTAATTCATTTTAACAACCTTGCTGTGTATATAGTGTGTATTTCCTACTGCCTTTCAAAAGCAGGAAACTACTTTTGGTGTTTTCAAAAGTTGACAGTTTTCATTAATCGGGGCTAATCAGAACTGAAAGTGTGAGATTCAGGCTCAAATCCTTCAGGTTTAACTACTCGGAGGGCTTTCAAAAATTAATCAAACACCCAAACAACACTTTAGATCACAGCCTAATAAAGTTATTTAAAAACAGGCAGATAGTAAAAATGCATCATGTGTGTGCAAGTGTGAGCTCAGGCTGGTATACTATCAAGTGCATGTGCTAAAGGTGTGGTACCGTCAACTTCAGGTATCAGATGAGTCAGAATAATTGCACGGTTCTCCTGTGACTCCGCTGTCAGTCCGCTTGTCATTCTTGTGACAATGCTGTGCTTGTTGAGGCATTCCCTTCGATAGCACTTGAAACAGATGCCCTGGTCATATCATCCTCATCCTCCAGAGTTCTGGCATAGAGGTTGTATCTTGGATAGATTGATGCAGGGTTTGGCTCACCATGTGAGCTCTTTGTCCATTTTCTCCTCTTTTCTTCTTCTGTTGGGTTCTGATCTTATTCTCAGTGTGGATGGGATGGTGTCTCGCATCACATGGTTACTATGGCCTCCCTGTATGCCTTATTGTCACCATCGCCCCAATCATGATGTTGGCTGCTGATCTGATATCTCATGTAGGAAATTTGCTAGGACTTTTTGCAAGCGATGAGTCACGACTTTTCTCTTGAGCTTCTCCTTTTTCCTCTGTCCTTGCATTCTGCTTCATATTTCCACACATTTAATGTCTTTACAGTTTCTTTTCTTCTTTAGTCTATGATCCATTTTTTTCCTTCCAAATACATTAGCTCATGCTGAGTGTTCCCCTCTGTGGAGGCCCAAAATTTTTTACCCAGACATACGTAACACTTATAGCACCATCGCTATATTTTTCCCTCATATAAACAACATCCACCCCTTCAATCTTCAATAGGGTTTTCTTTACCAGACCTATTCCCCATGCTCACAAATGTTTAATTTTATCTATCTGTCACACTAATTTCTATTAATGTCACTACAAATCCAAACTGTCTTTCGCAACAACCAGCAAAACAGTCACAACAGCCTTAAACGTTCGGGAAACCCTTGTTCTCAATTTACTTTCCCATTGACAAAGTACTCTTTACTCCCCAAGCACCGAATTTACTCAGCCTTGAGATGACTGATCTCTAGACCAGAAGTGAACAATCGGTTTTTGTGGGGGTTTTTGTTTGTTTGCTGTCTTTTCCCCAAAAGAATTATCACAATTTATTTCATATATCTTACCTCTGAGGACAATGTGGTCCATTCCTGGATGCCCCAATGGAGATATGTCTGGGGTCTACAGTGTTTGCCCTTTTCATCTCTCAACTATGGGAGGTAAAGCTGAAAATGCATTTTTCCAGTATGATCAGTCTCTGTCCATCTCACACCCCACATTCAATCAACTAAGTGATCTCAATTCTGACACCAAGCTTGTTAAGGAAATCTGAAATAAACTGAGGTACACACAGCCAGTTTGAGTTTTATTTACCTTTGCAAAGGGCTCAGTCAACAGCACAGACACATGACAGCAGTCTGCATGCTTTTTGACAAAGAGGTATCGTAAGCCTAGATTATGTGTAGAGTTGTCTATCTGCCATGATCACAGTATACAATCAATGTGCAAAAGATACTTTATACCTCAACATGTGATATATCTGAAAGATAATGCTGAGAAAGAATAAGACTGTATGGAGCTTCTGACTGAGTAGGTTCAGCTTTAGACAGAGAAAAAGAGAATCTTAAAATTTTCCATTGCAGTATGCACTGGTGTATTAATAAAGTCTGTATGACTAAGCCCAGTAGCCCCTAGTTACAGTGGCTTAATATAACATACTGCAAACAAAACACTTTCTGAAGTTACATCAGAAAGTACTCAGACTCTTTCACTTTCTGCACAGCTTGTGTTACAGTTTCTAAATGTCTCAAATTACTTGCCTAAATGGCCTAAAATTCATTAACCACAATTAACAATGAGGATATTTTCTTGTGTTTTTTTTTAATATAATTTATTAGTCAAAATACGAAATTGCTCATTTAATAAAAAGTTAAGACCTTTAAATTCACCAATGCATATGAGGCGCTTGGTTTGGCAAGTCTCTTGGAAATGCACTCATGGATTCATGCAGTTTATCCCACTCACTCTGGCACATGCTCTCGAGCTCTGTCAGACTGGGTGCGAAATGTGTGAACCGGACTCTTTACAGATACTCTCTGGGGTTGAAATCTAATCTTTAAGATGAACCACTCAAGGACAGCCAGAGGCTCCTGAGGTTACTTCAGCTATATCCTTTGCTTTGGGTCATTAAAATGCTGAAAGCTAAACCACTACCCTATTCTCAGATCACATGCACTGTGGGAAAGGTTTTCTTTGAGTACCTCTGTGTGTGACTGTGTTTATCTTTTCTTTAGTTCTGGACAGCCTCCCTGTGCCTCTGCCGAGGAGCGCTGCCATACTACGATGCCGAGGCTCGAGGATGGTGTTAATCCAGGGGATTAGTGGTGCCTGGTCTTTGACTGATCTTCAGTTGTGTGTCTTCCCAGTTCAGATGGTGATTTTTCCTTGTGCGCTCAGAGTGCTTTAAATATCATTTAAAGCACTCTACAGTTAAGTCAAACCCTCACTACGGTTTCCATGTAGCTGTTTTACCCTGAAGGCCGATTGACAGAGGAAGCAAAGAAATACTGAAGCTCTATTAGAGTAATACAGTGGGTTCTTGATCACCTCCCTGACTCAGGCCCTTCTTGCTTTATTTCCCACTTTAGCCAAATGCTCAACTTTAGGTGGAGTCCAGTCCAGACACAGTGTGTGAATTGGTTATGCTTTGTAAAATAATTAAATTTGCCACTGCATTCAGGTTCTGGCATCTGGCCACAGTTTTATAAACAGCCAAAAGTCTTTTTTTATGTTGAGGTTGTCAAAAAAACGAGCATAGGTTTCACAGCAAATGCATGTTTGTTTGTTTGTTTGTTGTTTAACTGAGGACTTTCTGAAGCCTCTCTACAGTTTGCTGTCCAAAGCAGCAAACTTGTACTGAATTGTTGCTACTGGGAGCTTCACTGTTTTGGTTCCCGTTTTGAATGTTACTAAGATCATTCAAAGGACATGCACACAAACAAAAACACACGTTTTCCACACACTGTCACATCCCTCTAAAAGGAAATCTTTTCTTTTGTTTGTTTTTTGGTTTGATTTACTTTTTTAAACTACTTGCTGTTGCAGGATTCACAGCGTCTCTGGGTTGGGTGACTTTACTCTACACAGTGGTTTTCAAGTATTTTGAGCCAAAAACACGCTAAAGTTTAAACTGGATTATTCAGAAGTATTCACACATGCAGAAAAAAGAAACATATCTTACCCACAGAAGAACTGTGTCATCAGTTGTTCTCTTAACTGTAAGCACCTTTTTTTTTTTTAAAGCAACACCATCATCATCACTTTTCTACACTTCTGGTAACGGTCTCTTTATCTCAAACAGACGTGTAAGTTAAAGGTCAAGTTTAATTCATTTACCGACAAAGAGAGAAAACACACATTTATAAAAGTCAAAGATGATTTCACTGAAAAAAACAATCCTTGTTATTTTTACTAAAATTTCCTGTGGATATTGCAGGAATATTCATTTCACCACGATGGCAGTGTAGTAAAAAATCAGATATAGTGAAAGCTTTTGTTCAGCTCAAGCATTTCCTTTGAGAAGCCAAGTTTCTCTCGGAAAGGATGGGTTAGGTTTCCTTTCCAGCTTGCTTGGCACCATGTCAGCCAACTTCTCTCTACAGAGGAGGCATTTGGGCTGAAACTATGGTCAAGCTAAAAACTCTTTAGTTATTAGACTGTCTTAACTGCTTGTGGTTTGCTTCAAGCAAAAAGAAATCCATCCCCCCCCCCCCTCGCAGATTTTTGTTTTCCTCATCGACACCAGTCAGGGCCTTTGATGCATACATAATGGTAAATGTTACTGCAGCTGCAGTTAGAAGATGGTGGTGAGATGGTCTGGAGATGATAGCACACATAAAACAGACAGGAGCCGGAGCTGGAGTTGACAGCTCAGTTTAAGCTTTTTGGAGACAACGCAAGAAAAACAAGGCTGAGATGGTTTGAACATGTGCAGAGGAGGTATAGTGGATATATTGGGAAAATTATCTTAAATATGAAGCTGCCAGGCAGGAGGAAAAGAGGAAGACCACAGAGAAGATTCATGGATGCAGTGAAAGAGGACACGCAGAGAGTTGGTGTGACATATGAGGATACTTGGGATAGGGTGAGATGGAAGAAAATTATGTGGCAACCCCTAAGGAGACCAGCTGAAAGAAGAAGGCTTTGTGGTCAGTTGCAACAACAATGTATGGTTGACCCCACATGCAGTGTCATGCAGTGGTGCTGCAGTGCCATCTGTTGGATAATCTGCTATCAGCTCCCAGAACAGTGTTTTGTAAAACAAATCTACCATATGATTGCATCAGTGTGACTAAAGGATCGATGTTCCAAATAATGCAAAGTCTGTTTCATAAACTAAAGTATGAACAAGGGAACCCCAGATTAAGTAAAAAAAACCTGCTCCAGCTCTTTTGTAAACTCTGAGCAGCAGCATCAAACAGGAAAAATCTTTAGATTCTTCACTGGCAAATAAAAATAAAGAGAAATTTTTTATTTTTTTTTTAAAAACAATGTGCTTGTGTGCTGCAGTTATTTATCTACACAGATTACACTCGGCTGGTTTAAGAATTGGCTGAGTCACGTTAATTTATTTCTGCTGCACAATGACAGCTGCTGTGTTATGTGGTGTGCTGTGTTGTGGGGAGACATGTTGGCACGGTACTCCAGGATGTACATCAAAACATGAGACAAAAGTAAAAGAAACACAAAAAGTAATAAAACCGTCTTAAATAATATTTATTCATTGTGCCTAAATAAATGGCTTAAATGTACAGAAACTGTCATTCATTTGGGAAATGCATAGTGGGCATGCCTTTTTATAAGTCTATGCCGTAGTTCATTGGTTTCATTTCTCCTTTCACTGGGGTGAAAACACCATCTGTTTTTAATGGGACTGCTACACATTTTTATCCTTTGTCCCCCCCCCCCCCTCTTCCCACATACTGAGATAACGTTCTACATTTTGATTATCTTTAGTTTTATCAAATCAACACTGTAAGACAAGATGGCTTTCTAACATCTGGCTGCGAAAGCACCAAAACCTTTCATTGTGGGTTTCCTGTAGGCTAAAGTGTTATTTGGTGCCCACGCTGCAGCAAAGTGGAAAATTTTACGTCACTGCAGAATTCAGAAGTTGTGCAGATTTCTTTGGAATAGGTTTTTAAAAAAAAAAACATCAATAGAAAAAAAGACAGCCACAATAAAGAATGAAAACCATCCACTGGGTGAAACTTGATGAAGGTGATTGGCAGAGGGCTTTCCCCTATTTTGACACCTATCCGTCAGTGTCATGAGAAAGCTGTCACTCTGAAAAAAAAGTGTTAGCAGATGGATGGATGCACCCTCTCTGAAACCTGCACTGAAATAACAGCGAGCAGCTCATTTAAATGTTACTAGGACAAAATGGAGAATGCACAGAAGTAAACCTATGATTGCATGAGGAAAATAACAAACCTCAGCTTCCTTTAACGCTGGTTGTTTAAGGAGTTTTTTTTAAAGCCACATTTAAGAAAAAACAAATTTTTTTCACATCCTTTTGAGCACTAGAAGGATGTCCCTCATTTTTCCACACAAACATAGGCTTTGTCTTATAGGCCCTTTCCCAAAACCTAGGATGCTTCCTATGTAGCATGCTTCTGACGGCCGATGACGTCACGGCGACGCGACGAAGGCTGTCCCAATTCCAAGGATGCGACAAATGCGGCGACAAATGCGTCCTTCATTTCCCTGGATTTGAAGGATGGATCAGGTGTATCCTGCGTGGCCCAACCTATCCCAGAATTCATAGCGCGGCCCAGCCCATTCCAGTTTCCACCAATGGCGGCAGCTGCTGAGGCGGTACAAACGGCGGCGGAGGACACCTACATTTTCAAATGCAACATTTTGGGTCTCAAAATAAACTTCCAAGATATTTCCAGACGCGAATGTAGCTGTGCAAACTCCAAGTATCTGCCCGAGTCATCAAGACATCACATATTTGCAAAAGTGCTCTGACGCTTTCGGAGATGGCTCACTAGAGCCACTGAAACACCGGACTCCCGGTGCATCGCTTTCAGACCGCCCCCTTCCCGCGGTTTTTCGCTACTCAGGTTAAACATGATATATGAGTCACTTAGATAACTTGAACATGTTATCGTTTGGCTTTTTTCAGTGTTTTATTTGTTCCTGAGTAAATTACTTTGGCTGAGATCAAAGTTGTAGTTGTCACACAGCTGTATATGCTGTACAAACGTCAGACAGGAAACCAATTAAACAGAAGTGTGAGATGGTATAGGCTTTACTCCTGTTGTATGATATTTATAATTATTACATAGTTATATATCCTGTTATATTTTAGGGAGCACGGAGCAGACGGCTGTGTTTATTACACTCCGCTGAGCCAGCTGGTGACGCACATATGAAGGGTAGGCCATTTCTCAGCCTCGCACTTCCGCACTTCTAGCTCGTCGGAGTACGCTTCCTACGTGGAGCGCGGAGGAAGCATGCTACATAGGAAGTATCCTAGGTTTTGGGAAAGGGCCGTAGTTTGCTGGGATCTGTTCACCCTGCTCTCCACCAGAAATGTATTTTTCCCTCCAGGACCACTAGAGGGCAGTGCTTCAAAAAAACAGCTTCCTGTAACGCAAACACGGAAAAGAAGTTGGGGGAAGGAGAAGTAGTTGAACTTCGTCAACGCAATGATAGTAAATTTGCGTTATTTTTCGCTTTCTGTTTTAATCTAACAAACATTTCACCAGTTCTCGCCGTGGCATAACCCACGGAGGCGGGTGGATACGTGTCTGTCTGCTTTTATCTGTCGATTTTCGGTGTTTTTGAAAGCGAAAGCAAATTGAAGCGGCCCTGTGAAGCCATGGCTGACAGCATGGATGAGGATGAGCCTTTACCTCTCCAGCAGGACCTGACCTGCCCTGTATGCCAGGGCATATTTCGGGACCCGATGCTGCTCCCCTGCACCCACAGCTTCTGTCGGGAGTGTCTGGAGAATAATTGGAAGTACAGCAAAAACTGTCCCGTCTGCAGAAATGAGTGTGAAAAAGACAAGGCCATCGGCAATCGTGCGCTCAAGAGCGCCTGCGAGACCTTCCTTAAACAGACGAACAAGCGATCGAAAACCATTCAGCCCAGTGAGGCGGTCTGCAACTTGCACCTGAAGCCCCTGGAGCTGTACTGCGAGAAGGACGAGGAGCCGGTGTGCGTGGAATGCGTCACCCTGCACAGCACCCACAGGCTGTACACACTGAGCGATGGCGCACCCATGTGCAAGGTAAGAGTCCCCCAACCAGTTTTTCAGACTCTTCTTGAGAAAAAAACATGGTATGCAATCCTGTTTTCCACCAGGAGGAACTCGTTTGTTTGAGATTTCATTTAGTAATATTTTATGTAAAGATGTGTAATTTACAGTAAATTTCCCAAACGTGGATTAAGGCCTGTGCCAGACTAAAAAAGAAAACTTGAATGGGGATTTTCATTGCAAATAAGTTTTTAGTCTAATACAGGCCTTCATTCTTTCAATATAGTGCCTTGATGGGGGTGACTTATTCATCATTGGACCTTTTAATACACCGGATGTCACATCCTACTACCAGTATTTTATGTTGTAAAGTTATACCAAATAATAAATATGCCTGATATGCCAACGTCACCTCACCTTGCTTCACAATGCCCTGCTTCCACTCATTATAAAGCTGAAAGCTCTTGTTTTCCCCCACAGTGAAAGATAGAGAAATAGATAAAGACCAATACAGCAGCCTGGGCAGGAATGATTCTGGTTCATCAAGCGTTAAGGCCCTTTCTATCAGCTATGTAGGCTCTGATATAATGTCACCAGCAGCAACGGTTACAATTTTGGATCTTCTGTAAAAGGAGATGGCCAAGTGGCTGATCAGATGCCCATAATCTGCCATCAAAGACAGAAAAATTGTTCACAGGATTGTTATTGCAGTCTGTACAACCACCCAAAGTACCTCAGTGAGTGCTTGTGAATATCTTGGCCAGCAATAAATATTGTTACCTTTTTTTTGTGTAACTCTCTGGTAACTCTTTCCCCCACAACAATTTTTCTTAAAGCACAATCTTTTGGGCAGCAGTGGCTCTGGTAGTAGAAAGGGTCAATCCCTGGATCTTCCAGTCTGTTGAAGTATCTTTGGGCAAGATATAGACAGACAGACAGAGTAGAAAGAACTTTGAATACTCATATTAAATAGCAGACACTATATAAGTATATACTATAAGTACCAATCCATTTGCAATTTGATGTCCTGTTATCTGTCTAACATATTTATATTTGTGTTGTGCGTGTAACCCTTGTCACTGGCCTAAAACATTTTGTGCTGATGATGTTTTTTGCAGAAGGAGCTGAGCGACCGAGTCCACATTTTTGAAAAGAAAGTGGAATCGTACAAGAAAACATCTCGCAATCTCAAAAACGCAATGAAATACGTCAAGGTAGGGTCACTGACATGTCTCACGGTGTTCTTATTACATGTATAATGATTAACCTGGTTTTTAATAGCAGCAGGACTGGTATTTTGAATTCAGACATCTTCCGTTCTTAAAGCGTGGCTCCCTGGAAAGTAAAGTAAAGTAAAGTACTTTGCCCCTTATGTTAAATCGGCCTGGTACAGATTACATTCCAAAGGAAAAATGAGACTATAGAACATGTAGACGGGATATTATGGAGAGAAATATGCCTCAAAAGCACCGCAAATACGTAGGATATTATCCATAGGCATAAACTAAAATTTACAGTTGTGTACAGTGATTTATGTGTAACTTCTGTGGACTTACAAATGCTTGCTCCAATCCACGCACTAATACATATGCTGTTCTGTTTATTGAGAACAAGGAAAGCCAGTTTTATTTAAAGAAATTAATACATTTAAAAAAAAGACAAATACAGTGAAAGCCCAGATATGAATGCAGCTTATATTTGGGGAACTGTGCGAAGTGAGCCCCTGAAATGTGTCTCAAAACAAGCGATGGGCAAGCGTGTGTGATTTGTGCGTATGAGGTGATTGATGCACACCCATTTAAGGTTTTGTAAGTGAGCGAGAGGGATGTTACATGTAGTTTTAGACATTTGTATGCACAGAAAGGTTTTTGACAGAGGAAATTCTCAGAGTCGTTAAGCTGAACTTCTGCGTAAATAATCACTATTTATTCAGGTTTGGATGTACGGGTTTGTAAAACAGATTAACGTGTGGTCAGATTGCTTCATATTTTTACATTTGTGAGTCCTCAAAAGTTGCACACAAATCACTGTACACAATTGTATGCTAGTGGATCATATCGTATGCATTTGCAACACTTTTGAGGTATATTTCTCTCCATAGGATATTGGGTATTAATTTCACTGCTGCATATTAATATTCTTCTGTAGTATATGTATGATACACAGCAAAGAATAAATGCAAAACATAAAACACCAGAGGCTGCTCACGTCTGATTTCATACTCAATGTTGCATAAACAAACTCTCTGTTCTGTCTTAATACAGTATCAGGCTGAAGAAGCAGAAAAACAGATCAAAGCAGAGTTTCAGAGGCTTCACGAGGTGCTTCTCGCAGAAGAAGCCATGCGTCTAAATGCACTGTCTGATGAGGAGGGGGAGAAGATTGCTGGCATACAGGAGCTGATTGAAAGCACAGAAAAGGACATTGTGTCTATGAAGGAGCTCATTGATACAATTAAGAAGGAGATGGGCAATGAGGATCTACCACTCCTCCGGGTAAAAAAACAAACAAACAAACAAAACAAACAACAACAAAAAAAGGTCACTTATCATGATGTTGTTTTGTCTCTCATTTTAAGTGCTTTATGTGACTGAGCTGTGTATCAAACTAATTTTGGTTCCTTTTTTTTCATGTTCTTTCAGAATTTCCAGAATTTAAAAAGACAGTAAGTCCTGCTAAACTCCCTGCAATCAGAAATGATCTGTGCAAAAACAATCTCTGTATTAGAATAAATGCATCTAAAGGATTCACTACAAAGATGTTTTTTAATAAATAGTTGCACAATTGTAAAATTAAGATTTTCTTTATCTACGTCTCTGCTGTCTTTTGCTAAGTTACAAGTGTCTCTTGTTAACTTTACATATTTCCGTCTCTTTTCTTAGAGCTCACTGGTCTCGTTTAGAGCCTCGCCTTTCCTACGGGTCCCTTTTGAACGTGGCCAAACACGTTGGTGGTTTGGGCTTCAACATATGGAAGAAAATGCAGTCTCATGTGAAATATTGTGAGTACGTTATACGGTAGGATTTTGGAACAGTGGAACTGCCTTTATTGTTCAAAATATACACAAATTTTAGAAGGCCCCATTTTTACTTTGAACCCACCAGTTGGTAACATCTCCCCCCTTTTGAAGACACACATGCACTAGAATGCATCTCATAGGCTAAATTTTATCATAAGAATTATGAATGGAAATCAGCATTACAACCTTCAGCCATTGCCTGAAGAACAGTGTTGCAGTGGGGGAGGTTTCAGGCCTGAGCTGTGTATCATGTATTCGGTATAATTTGGCAGTGATTCAGATCCTCCATGAAAACTAAGCTTGTGCTTAAGGATGACTATACTACAGTATTTTAGGACGGAAGGCAAAAATAGCTAGTTTATTTATTTATTTCAGACAGAAAGAAATGCCAGTGAACCTTGGAATCGATACATTTTAAGTAGTCTTGAGCTCTAGAACTGTACATCGAGATTGTACATGCCTTTAGAGACTTTCATACATTTGGCATATCTCTTCACAAGATATTTGACCCCATTGTGCCTTTTCTCGCCTTGTGTGTGCAGATCCAGTGCTGCTGAACCCGAACACGGCCTCGCCTTGGCTGTCTTTGAGTCCAGACTTGGTCAGTGTGAAGGAAAGCGCAGAGCGGCTGACTGTCCCTGATAACCCAGACCGCTTCGATCCGTGCGTTTTTGTCCTAGGTGCTGAAAGTTACACCTCCGGGAAACACAAATGGGATGTCTTTGTTGGTGACAATCCTAAGTGGATTGTGGGAGTGTGCAGAGAGACATTGGCGCGTAAAAAGAAGTTCACAGTTGCAACAAACCGCGGTGTGTGGGCCTTAGGACTTAGCAAAGGGGTGTATAATGTAATGACAACTAAGCGTGAAGAGCTGCAGCTTCAGCAGCGACCTGAAAAGATTCGAGTCAAGCTTAATATGGAAAAGGGAGAGGTGTCATTTTGGGATGGAGGGTTAGGAAAGCACCTGGTCACACTTACACACAAGTTTGAAGGCGCGATACTTCCTATTTTTGGTCCTGGCCTCCATAGCTCGCCCATGGCTCTGGTTCCAGGAAAAATAGCTATACACATGTCAACAACCCAAGATAAGGTTATTGGCATAAGGATGCAAGATTGAAAATCAATGATGAAAAACTTCTAAAAGCAAGAGAACCTCGACGACCCTTTACCAGTTAATCAGGGGTAACGAGAACATCAAATAAAAGTTTAAAAGATTAAATCTGCCAGTAGATGAAACATCAGTTTAAGTATAAAGATGAAAATAATGACACTGACATAATGTTCGAAACGCATGATAAAACACAATGTCAGAAACGCAATTCGGAGTGAAATGCCTAAACTTTAAACCAGCCTACAAAAGAAAGTCAAGATGAAATGTAGTGTTGAAGGCGTGCAGAAGACAGAAACCAAGAAGTGATCAAAGGATGACACTTTGTGCTATAGTGCCTTTGCTGAGGGAAACCGAACTGACGATCTTTTGGTACCTTAATGGCAACCGAACAAAGGAGGAGAAAGTAAACTGAAATTGTGATTTCACAGTATGTTGTATCGAAGATGATCGTGATAATCAAAACGTTCTTGTTGTTTTAATATTACGGATATGATAGTCTCATAAATAATTAACAGTGACTATGACATATGACACCACCAACATAGGTGTTGATATTACAGCTTAATGCGGGTTGCCATTCAGGCTGCGATTTACAACCACATTAAGGATGTGGTTATTTATATCAGAGCAATGAATTATCAGCCTGTGTCCCGTTTCTACCCGTAAGTGTGTTGGGGTTTGTTTTTTTTCCTTTGTTTTCATTTCAATATGCATTGCATTGATGGAAGATTTCAGGCCTTATTGATCTGTTTATGAGTTCATGGAGTTGCCTTTACACTGTTTGTTTTGTACAGCTGTTTCCTGGCCCTCTGCACCGCCCTACCCTCATATTTTGAGTGTAGTTCATGTGGCCAAACAGAAACAAAACACATGATTAACACAAAAGATTGGACTCAGAGCTTTATTTTTTCTTAACCCTTCAACAAAATAAGGGGATGATGGTGATTAAGTTTTAAACTTCATTGTTATATGCTTTTTGTTATATGCTTCTGGGTTTTAGGGGATGTTACGGTAGTTGTTAGCCTTTGATACATTTTGATTTCTGTGAGGAATCAGAAAAATTTCTCAAATTTAAACTTTAAAAAAATGTGCTTAATGTTTTCCTACACTTATGTTTTGCTGCTCGGGTATTTTGGACTAAAATGCTAAATGAAACTGTGCTGGTTGTCAGGATAGTTAAATTGCTATGCTGGCTATCATTCAGTATACTAAGTTCATGCTTAGCAACACTTTGTGATATAAAATATACTACTGCAGTGTGTGTGTAACCTCAAAAAAAAATTAACACTTGTGTGTCTGTCTTCAATAAAAAAATAATAATAAAATGAAATGTGTGTTGTGTTCTTTTCAAAACATTTGCAAACAGTATGGGAAACTTTATTCAGCAGGGAGTGGAGGAGTTCAGCAGTGATGAAAATGATTATTTTGCAGAAACTCAATAAATGGTTACAGATACCAAACAAAAAGCAAGAACATGCGAGGGAGAATGAGAATGACAGGGGGACAGGTGTAACAGTGTAGATTCAAGGAGTAGCGGTAATGAAGGTAGATTAAAGGTAGTTTAAATACCTGTGATCAATGGGTCTGCACAAGAGAAGTGAAGAGAGTCCAGGATGGAGATGAGGATCAGGGGTAATTTGTGACAGAAGGGTAAGAGACAAAGAGAAGGTTCACAATAAGGTAGTGAGACCTGTGATGTGTTGCTTGGACAGAAAGCGGAGCTGAAGATGCCAACATTTAGAAGCAACCAGAATGGACAAGATTGGCCAGGTTGAGCATTTTTTGGAGATACAGGTCAACAGGCAAGGCTGAGAGATTGGACAAGTGCAGAGGAGGGATCGTGGATATATTGGACAAAGGATGTTGAATATGGAGCTGTCAGGTAGGAGGAAAAGAAGACCACATAGAAGATTAATGGATGTAGTGAAGGAGGACATGCAAACGGCTGGTGAGACAGGGATGGGGGAAGATGTAAGTAGATGATCCGCTGTGGAAACCTCTGAAGGAATTCATTTTATCTGCAAATAAATGGCATAAATAATGAACAAAATTATTCCATAAACAACCTGCCATTTATTCAATTTCAATTCAGTTTTATTTATATAGCGCCAAATCACAACAATAGTCGCCTCAAGGCGCTTAATATTTGTACAGTAGATCGTACAATAATAGATACAGAGAAAACCCAACAATCATATGACCCCCTATGAGCAAGCACTTTGGCGACAGTGGGAAGGAAAAACTCCCTTTTAACAGGAAGAAACCTCCGGCAGAACCAGGCTCAGGGAGGGGCGGCCATCTGCTGCGACCGGTTGGGGTGAGAGAACGAAAACAGGATAAAGACATGCTGTGGAGGAGAGACAGAGATTAATAACAGATATGATTCAATGCAGAGAGGTCTATTAACACATAGTGAGTGAGAAAGGTGACTGGAAAAGAAAAACTCAATGCATCATGGGAATCCCCCGGCAGCCTACGTCTATTGCAGCATAACTAAGGGAGGATTCGGGGTCACCTGGTCCAG
>VVHJ01046182.1:0-15963 GCA_015107715.1 Tylochromis polylepis
CATCTAATGTGACTGAGCTGGAGCTGTTTTGCAAAGAAGAATGGGCAAGAATTTCAGTCTCTAGATGTGCAAAGCTGGTAGAGACATACCCTAAAAGACTGGCAGCTGTAATTGCAGCAAAAGGTGGTTCTACAAAGTATTGACTCAGGGGGCTGAATAATTACGCACACCCCACTTTGCAGTTATTTATTTGTAAAAAATGTTTGGAATCATGTATGATTTTCATTCCACTTCTCACGTGTACACCACTTTGTATTGGTCTTTCACGTGGAATTCCAATAAAATTGATTCATGTTTGTGGCTGTAATGTGACAAAATGTGGAAAAGTTCAAGGGGGCTGAATACTTTTGCAAGCCACTGTATCAACACAAAGCTAGTGGATTAACCCAGTTCTCCTCTCTTTCAGTAAATCCATTCCCTGTGACGTTCACTCCTCGTGATAACCTGTTGACCAAGTCTCCTGTGTTTAACAAAGTCTTTGCTCTAAATAATCTGTGTCTGCATTTGATTTCAAAACTTGGTATCGGCCATCTTGGCCATTGCCACTATTAGCTTATAAACACACAGACAAAAGATGGATGTAACCACTGTGATATCACTCATTGGTCTTTGAGGTCCAGTTCTGAAGCTTCAATAAAGCAGTAACACTAGCCAGTAATAGAATACTAGATTTTCACTCATCAGTACTGAAGCACAAACTTACTGGACAGTCTGTACTACACAACAAGCCATATTAGTTCTCATACAATTCCATTAAAGTCAACAGCAGCACAAACATAGTAGCGAGTTCAAAGACTCCAGGCATCTATAGGACACCTGTCAATAAAATCAGCCATGCCCCTAACTCCAGTATCAAGGTTAAAAAAAATCAGCCTCACATGGAGGTTAATAAAAAAAACAATCTAGAGAGGCCAAACTGTTGTAAAAATGCTTTTTAACTGTGTACACTGGGCATTTTAACATGGATTTTTTTGAATAATTAAACTGAGAAATAAATTTTTATCCCCTTTTGGACAATGATGTGTCCTTTGGCAAATCATAGACCTGTTAGTCACTTGTCAAAAAGCTGTCTTATCTTTCCTTACCTCCCAGGTGACACACTGTACACTCTCATATGTATCTGAAGCAGCTGTGAAGTAATATTTGGCTCTTAAACCAGTGTAATGATTCTGAAGGTACTGTTGGAGTTTCACTTTAAGTCCAACAAAGATAAAAAAAAAAAATAGAAAGACTTTAATGTTGGCACTGTGCTGTGTTTCATTTCTCATTTGATTTGGGAGCAATTTCAGCAGTTTGCACCAGAGGTTTGAAAGTTCTGTTTTAAAAGAGTTTATTCAAAAAATCTTTATATAGGTCTGATCTCTGGTGTTCTACACATGGTGGTGTGACTTGTTTACTCTGCAGGCACTCGCATTGATCAACTTCATAAGTCAATAATGTAGTGAGTGGCTTGTGAGAGATTGCTGTGAAACATCAAGGGGGAAAAAAATTGGTTTACACTCTGTAAAAGACTTGTAATGGCCTCCCTTGAGCAGAGGTGGTGTTCATCAGTGAGTAAGATCTGTGAACAAGAGAAGCACTTGCCAAGTCAGGAACAGACTCAGGCGTGGACAAGTTAAAGTAGACATGTTGACATTTTGCTCACATTTTGAACTTTCAGAGCCTCTGACCACCAGTTTTCTATGGAAAAGACGGGTAGCAGGCTGATGCAGTGGTTAGCACTGTGCTAACTGATTCAAATATGCTGGCCCTCCTGGGTGGAGTCTGGGTGCTCCAGCTTCCTCCCACAGTCCAAAGACACACACATATATATATATATATATATATATATATATATATATGTTATATTAACTTGTGATTCCAAAATTAATTGCAGGTATCAATGATACCTTATTGTCTGTGTACATGTGTTGGCCCTATGATAAAGTGGTAAAGATAAAGAAACACATTTTTACACACTTTCAGTTTTTACTGAAAAAACAAATCAATATTATTTGAAAATGTGAGATGCTGTAAATCAGTAGTAAATATTTAGGTTGTATTTTTTTTTCTGACCTATATTGAAGCTGACACTACACTAAAGAAAGCTTCTGATCCTGCCTCACTCACCACATGCTGCCTAATTATATCCTTAAGCAGGAAAAATGTTTAGAAAAGGAAAAAGGCTCCATTATTTTAAGATTACCCCAGACCGAAAGAAAAAGGAAAAAAAAAAACTAATTTGGTTGTGCTTTATTTACGTGGATTTCAAGTTCCTGCCAGCGAGGCACACATCAACCAACCAAATCACTATATACACACACACACAGAAATGGTTCACTGCCATTCATAAGTCACAGTGTAATTCTGGCCTCCCGGCTCGCTGCTTTAGATGAATGTTTCTACCCAGAAAGCAAACAAGATTCTGAAACCATGTTAATATTACCCAGCTGAGTGAAACTGAAACCAATCATCCCTCTTTTTCCTAGTCTGCAGCCTTCCTGTGCCACCACACTGTCAAGGGAAACAATACTACCAGTAAATAGTATTTGAGGAATAGAAGGCAAACAAGGCCAAATATCTGCATAGATGCAGTAGCAGTCATGTTTATTAAACACCAAAAAACTAAATATGCAGAAAAGCAGCAACCTCCAGGGCAGAAAAATGAAACAGAACTACCAAAAACAAACGATTCCTCTAATGGCCACTTAAGGGTTGGATTCATAACAAAGTCAGTTCCCACAGACTGCAACTTTAAACTCACCAAAGTTACATCAGAAATAAACATGATTACAGCTTGTTATAAAAAGTGGTTTTGGTTTCTATTGCTAGGTGTCTCTGTATGCTAGGTGAAACTATATTCAGAACCCAAATTTAGCATCCCATTTAATGTCACAGTGAATTATGCACGCACCTTGCTAACCAAGATACATACCCAGCACTAATCACCCCTGTGCAGTTTGACTCAGCACTATTTTTAGTCCGTTCTGGTGCACTTTTGGAATGCTTCAGAATGACACTTCTGGAAAGTCTTGGATAGTGCATTTCTGGGATTAGTGCATGCTCCTGTGTTCTTTTTAGTTTCCTAATATCACACTCCCTGTGTGTCCTAAGACTTTCAAATGAAATAAAATGGCTTTCTTGCACCAACAAAGAGCTATTAGGTGAGAACTGGGCAGAAACTTGGTATATCTTGGCATGGTGTGCAGTGAGTCCTTAAAAAGATCTAAGTAAACTGGACAAGTTGAGGAAAAAGAAGAAAGTGTCAGGCCTAAAAACACATTACCTACAGAAGAATAGTGTCCCAGCATTTTGTGTTTTGAATTCATGTTGTTTAATATTTTGGTATCTGAGTTACTAGTTCCAGTTTTTGGTTATAGTTTGAATTTTGTTGTTTTCATTAGTCTTTAGTATTCTGATTGCTCATTAAGCTCCAAATGCCTTGTTCTTGATATCTTATATTTGGTTTTCTGTTTGTGTTTAATATTTATATCCACAGTCTTAGTTTTAGTTATCTGAATTCTGTTCTTGGTTATAGTTTATATTTAATGTGTTAGTGTTTCTCCAGCCTGGCCTGTGTCTTGTGAAGTCTCCGTCTCTTTGTCTGGTGTTTAGCTGCTTCCTGTTTTATTTTGCTAGTAGCTTGTCTTGTGTGCACTGTGTTTCGTTTAGCTCCTCCTCTCTCATTAATTGGATTCTAGTTGGATTTTCTAGGAATTCTGTTTTTCTTCAGCTATATTGTGTTCCAACAATGAATCCCTTTTGTATTTAAAGCATTAGTTTGCATGTGTTGTTTGTTGTGTCCCATGTTTATCTGCTCCGTTTGTTTCACTGGTCTGCCTGAGCTTATCCCTGTATCACCTTCAATTTTGATTTGTGGCTGTTGTCTTCATTTAAACTCTTATGAAACATCAAATAATGGTCAGTTTTTGTTTAATCCACTCAACTCTCCTCATCTGCGTTTGAGTTCACATTTCCACCACCAGAGATCATGGCAAATATTATCTTAAAGTCATGTCTTTAAGAAACAAACACAAAAAAAGACCTGGCACAGAACCCGAAGGACGCATATGGCCCCTGACATGATCCATCTGCTATTCAATAAAGCTGTACCAGAAATGGTCTCAATACTGAAGTGAATGTCAAAAAGCTGTTCTCAAGAAAGGAAAAAAAGCTCAAAATTTCACAAGAAATAGAAATTTTATATATAATTTTTTTTTAAAACTAGGATGCTTAGAAATGTTATGTTGAAAATCCCCTACCCTGTTAAAAAAGCACTTGGAAAGATTTTGACCTCATCTGTATTTGCCATAGCCTTTGTGATGGTTATTGTTCGTTGTTGTAATTCTTAGGTGGAGTTTTTTGTATTGCCCTGACGTTTGAGTATCTTTTTTAGTGGTTACTCTCTATGGTATGTCCCTGTTACAGTTTACTTCCTGTTTTATATTAAAACATGAGTACTGCCAGCTGGCAGTGCTGTTAAACAAAGATTTGGGAAATACTTTCAAAAATTGAAATTTCAATTAGGCGACTAATAATTCTGTCCTCATTTGTGCATATCCAGTCCATCATTACATGTTCAAACAGCTTGCCATGTCATTTCTTGTCCTTGTTGGTTATAAGTCTGCTGGTTATCCTGTTCCTGTGTGTAGGCATTCTTCCCTGTGTCTTCACTTACTTGTTTTCCTTAAGTCCTTTTTGGATTTATTTTTGTTGTGTGAACTCTTCCTTCTTGGAGTTTGCAATTACTTTTTGTTTACTTTGCGTCCCTGCCAGCAAACAAAATTTCTTTCGTTTGCACAGCTTGTCTCAGTGTCAGTTTTCCTGCTTTTGGTTCCTTATTGATCCCAACACTCAAACTATTAGCGAATGCTGGGAACATGTAGGCGGTCCTCTGCATCGATCCATATTGATTTCACTAATGTGGCTTCTGTTGTATTTGTCATTACAGAGCCACCTTTAGGTCTGTGTTTGTGTCTGGAATATATATTGACTGTAGATGCTATTCACTGACTGTAGTAAATAACCACCTCGAAGGCAGAACGCTGAGCAAAGATCTAGGAAAGGTTGTTGTTGTTGTTTTCTAATTAGACTTGAAACCACCTCAAGAAAACAGCTGATCCCTTTGGACTGAGCAGAGTATCAACAGTGGTAAAATAGAATAGAGTTAACAAAATGCTTAATTGGACAGAGTAGCTGTAGTCAGATATTAACCTCTTTCCACACACATACTGAAATGCAAATTAATTTTGTTTAAAGGGTAACATTTTCTATTTTCTGAAACAATGTTTGTTTTACTTTTAACCAAACCCTAAGCCCGCCCTAGTGGTTTAGTTGTGACCTGGTGGATCTTAAGAGGTTAGAGATTAAATAGGTAAATTCCAATCACATACCAAACTCCCATAATGGTACAGGAGGAGTAGGAGACATGGCTCAAGTATGAAAAGTGTTTTGAATGTGCATTCTTTCTAATATAGGGGTGAATCCTGTGGTTGCAAAAAGACTTCCAGTCTCATAGAAGTCTATGCAGAAAACTGTCCACCTTATCCTCTGTAAACACTTTCCTGCTGAGTTTATGAGTTCAGTCAATCATTTTGGGTCATACTGAACAAAACATTAGATCAATTTCATAAATTTAGGTGCCAGAAAGGAGAATTATCAATGATGCTCACTGGCTAATGAAGGTATGTGATTTCCCAGTCAGATTCATCCCTCCCTTGTTAAAATCTGGTTTTAAAACACCAAGACATCAACAGCAGAAATGCTCATCATGAGATTTCATAAATGGGACCAGTGGGTTACAATAGGGTGACTACATCCATCTTTTATACTGACTATGGTTCCCACATACAGCTATACCACTTGAGACAGCTGAAAGGGCCTTTACATGGAAAAGTTCATTCATTCATGGAATTCTGGTTGAGAGGGAAAAGTAGGTTTCATATTACTGTTAGTTCTTACGTGACATTAGGAAATATGCTGCCATCCAGTGGATAACAAATTGCCTTAAAATGGGATTGCTCTAATTTGTAATGATTTTAATATTTTTTATGTAATAACCCACATGCTCAACTAAGCATTCATGCACTGTTGCACATTCAGCACCTGTAGTGGGAAATTAGAAAAATACTCTCCTTGTATCACTGGCTGCTGTGCTTGGTGGGCAGGTGCAGTTCTCTGCTTATACGTTTTTAATATCATATAACCCCTAATAACCACATACAGTTCTGCCACTTTATTTAAAGCTCACAGAGGCTCGTGATACTGTATGATTGATCTTTAAAATTATTCTAGTTCAGACACTTAGAATATAATCTTTATGATGCATTAGATCCATTCTTTGTGTCCTAATAAGTGACACACAGAGACAAACTTTCTTATAGTACTTTATATCAGCCATTCCCAAAGTGAAGAGTGCTGTGGCCCACTTAAAATCCCACGGAGCCCTAGCAATATTAAAGCTTTACTCTAATCAAAATACAAGAAAAATGAATGTATTTCCTTTGAAAAAACTATTCTAAAAACATAAACAGCAAATAAACAATGATAACTCACACACTTTACTTAAAAGAAGTTGTGTTAGCAAAATTATGCAATTCTTCTGTCCTATACACAGTTTGCATTTCTCCATTGCAGTCTCGTCTTTTTTTTCTTCAATAAAAAGAAATGTAATAGCCATTTTCCTCCTCCCTGTACAGAAACTGAAATGAGCTGATTGTAGCACAATCCAGGCAGAAGAAAAAAGCATGGTTTGACTTTTTTTCTTTCTATACCTGGTATGCCTGGTATGTTACTGTGATATATTACTGAATTTAATACAGTTACGCATTGCATTGCTGGCCAGCACTGGTAATCAGAAACAAACAGATCAAACGATCCTATTAACAAACCACTGTGTGATGTTTTCTGCCAAACATGGGAAAATTCACATACGGAGTTTGAGGTGTATTTTAGTTTAACCATTGTGATTAGTTAATCAGAGGCGTTTTAAAACAAAAAAAAAGAAGAAGAAAAACCAACCAACTTTTATTTATTAGTCTATATGTTTTAAGTTTACTGTCCCTTTAAATGTGCTAAACAGGAAGGTCTATGAATATGCGCGCTCCGCCCACTGGAGAACTAAATGCGTCAACTTTTGTGGTTTTTGGAGAGTTTGTTCTTTCTTGCGTTCTTTGGCAGTTTATAGGACATGGTAAGTTAAGAAACTGCAATGTTAATTTCTTCTGCAGTTATCTGAGGCGCTAGTAATAAACCTGTCGAGTTAGAGGAAGTTTAGATTGAGGCAGGAACGGTGTTATGCCAAAAAGTCATCGACTGCCTTAAAGGGGTTTGTTTTTATGTGTTATTTGTGTCGCTCTGTCACTATGACAGTTTGTACCCGGATTTTTAAAAAAAAGGATGTATAAAAATCACTGCTAAAAACTGGTTGCAGCTTCTAACTTGTGACAGGAATGTTCTTTGTGGCTCAAGATGACTTAATATCATTCATGAGAGACAAGTTTGACAGGTTATAGCCCAACAAGTTGTTTATAACATTTTAACAACTTTTTGGCACAGCAACAACCTGCATTGTGGCGAAAAGCGCTGACAGTATATTAACGCTAATGTCAGCTGTAAAAACAAAACTAAAAAGATTTTGCTGTTTTATCTTCTCGTCTTCTTTTTGGGTTAATTGTGAGAAAATGCAACAGAAAGCTGCAGCACAGTGACCCAAGCTGCTGAATGTTGAACAGACACACTGAGCCACCATGTTGTACTCGTTGTAACGTGTTGACAATTCTGGTTTATTGCTGGCACGTCCGTTTATTGTTCCCGAACATTTTTTTCCCCTTTTCCGTTTTCCTTTTGTGTGTTTGTAGTTTAGGTACACATCTGGGGTGCTGCATTGTGCAAAGGTTTTCAGCCACTCCTCATGCCTTCATATTTTTGTTCCAGGGAGCCAGATTTTCGTCTTTGGTTTTGTTTTTAATGTTGAGCAATAGTTCTCCAGGCTTTCACGTGTTTCTTTGGGCATTGGCTGCTTTTTCACTCATTTTCACTTCAGTGTTGACAACCAACCAAACCAAATTGTTATCACATTCAGTTGTATCTTTAGGCACTTACTAGACTATTGTTACTAGAAGCCTGTAACAAAATAGAATTTGTTCTCATTTCTTGAACATTTGAAAAATACCAACTATAACAAAGTTTGACAGATAGAAAATCTTATTTTTGATTTGATTTGGGCACTCTATATTCTGCATTTCAGTTAACTTGAGATGCTGGTCTGTCTGTTAGTCATTTTGGAGTTTCTCTAGAAGTAGTTGTGTTTATTGGCACATTTCTTTTAGATTAACATATTTCTTGTGACTTTTGTAAACTGGTGGGAACAAATGTGGAATTGGGATACGAGGGAATGTCGTATAGCTGGTCACTCTAGCCAAGAAAGATCCTGAGGTAAACTGAACAGATTGGATAGAATTTGCAGCTGGACACACCTGTACAATACACAAGGTTCCACAATTCACACTGCATATCAGTAAAATCAACTCTCTGTTGGCTCTGCACACACAGCCCCTGCTGAAACTGATGGTTTCAGCCTTCTTCTTGGACTGCTGTACATAAAAGAAGGTTGTAGCCACTGTGACATCACTCGTTTGTTTCTGGCTTCCACATTTTAAGCTTCACCCTTTGTGGGTTTTTTTTTAATTTTTTTATTTGGAGTCTTATTTGGATGAAAGCATGGACTGCCAAGTTATCGAGTCAGGTTAACTACTTTGATTAGCAAGCTCCAACCATAAACTGTACTTTGATACTGTAAGTGCTAAGTGACAGACTAATAAAACACTCACCAAAACTGAAGTACATATGTCTTGGGTTGTCTGTACCACACAGCAGATCATTTTATTAGTCTGATAATTACATTAAAATGTTCCGACAGGCACCAGCAGCACAAACAGTGAGTCACAGAGTTCCACTTCAATGACCTTGTTTACCTCGTATACAGTTGCTGTGAACAGACTAAACAGTTTTTATTTTTTGGCTGTAGGCTGTAAACTTTCTCTGTAGTTCTTTATAGTTGGGTATTTTAACATGGGAGTCTCATTTTTAGAGCCAGCCTTAAATGGATGTTTCAGCTTGTTTATGAGGCAATGAGAGTGAGAGTATAAACAAAAAGTTTAGAAATGGTTTTTAAACCTAGGATTTGTCTGAAGTTGTCATTCATCCTGGTGGGTAACTTGGTAACCAGATTCTTACTCAAGAGCTTGACAAAAGCCCGGAAGAGTAAGTGTTTCAGAAGTTCTCTGCAGAGATCAGAGAATCTTAATGTTAGGTCAGCTGGACAGGAGCTACTTTATATAAAAGATATATGACAGCTGGTTTTGAGGGAAACTGCATTTAAAGGCCTCTGAGCAAGCAGCTTTTTATTTTAAATTTTTTGTGGAGAACCAAAGCACATACTTGTTATACACCAGGCACTGCTCATTACATGACTAATATCATCCCAGTGATTGTGGTGCTGGAAGCATCAGATAGAAATCTTCCTGATGTGTGAAAGGAGTGTGTTTCAGTGCTATCTAACCTATAAACATGCATTTTGGATGGATGATAATTCCTGTGTCCCCCTCATGCAGACAAGATCTCATCTGGTCTAAGGTCTGAAGTGTAGTCATTTTCAATTTCTGTTTCTTGACCCAGAGTGAAGATGAATGAGGATGAGTTCGAGGTTCCAGAGAGGACCGAGTACCGCTACTTGGTACAGGAGGAGGATGAGGAGGAGGTGCAGTATGTACGTCACAGACACTACATCAGCCCCTTCCTGGTCGTGTCCAGACGCTGCATCTTCTTCATCTGCCTCGGCGTGCTCGCTCTGCTCGCTCTGGCCGGCTACCTGGGTTACATGGCCCAGACACTGCCACCAGGACTAGCCCAGGTGTCAACTGACTGTGGTGACTTTAGAGGAAGATATGTGAGTTTATACTCTTCATAATATCAAATATAAGATGCATTGCAACCACTTTTAAAACTACTTTTTAATTAATTTAAGCCTCATTTCCTGAAGTCCGTAGCTGACACACATTCATATGTAATCCTGTACCAAATGTAATCGTTAACCTCATTTAGCCTTGCTTTCACTTCCCCAAGATGTTGCAACACACAAGATTTGTGCTTCATCTGCAGAAATAAGAGTATAGCTTGTAATCGAATTTGTCTCTAAATTTTTTTTCAGTGAAAATGAGCTGGCTGCTGCAGGATGGGTTTTATGCATTCAGTGATCAGCTCAGTTTATTTACCACATTTATTTTTACTTACCATTTCCACATTTGTAGTATTTTTTTCATGTTTCTTAAAAAAAAAAAAAGTTTGGTTAATAAACTGCTCAAAAGAAGTAAAGGAAGGCCAGCATGACTGGCTTGGTGGTGGGTCAGACACACACAGACACACAGATGTCCACATGCTAGGCAACAGCACCCTGACCAGCTTTAAGTATCAGGATGAAATCCCGAACCAGGTATCAGACCCTACACTGGTGCAGTGGGTCCTGGGTTCCTCCTCCAAATCTCAGATCTTCAAGAAAGTATGCTCTGACAGACTGATTTATCTACCCTCATTTTTAATCTTTTCTTTGTAGAAAAATGGAGCCTACTCCTTTAAGGGCATGCCCTATGCTGCTCCACCTGTTGGTGGCCTGCGCTGGGCTCCTCCAACTAAACCGGTATGCAAGAGCGGGGTTACCGATGCGGGCCACTTTCGCAGCGTGTGCCCTCAGGTGCAGCCGTTGTCGAGCAAAGGGAAGGTGATGGGCCAGGAGGACTGCCTCTTCATCAACGTGTGGACCCCCACCCTGCAGCCTGACGCCAAGCTTCCTGTCATGGTCTGGATCCACGGAGGATACCTGCACATGCTCAGCGGAGGAGAGAAGGGATACTCGCCTACAGAGAAGCTTGCCGCCGACACAAAAATGGTTTATGTCAGCTTCAACTACAGACTCAATGCCTTTGGCTTTCTTGCTCTACAGATGCTGAGAGAAGGTTCTCCAAGAAACACCTCAGGTTAGTTGGTGAAACGCAGCAGGACAAATGTGTAGTGTTTTACTGGGGCCAGCAGGCATGTTATCCATTTTCAATGCCATACAACTGGCCGCATGATATTTGTAGCCTTAGCCTTAGCTGAAAATAAATGTTTAGCAGATTTATCAGAAACTTGTAAGCAGTAATTATGACATACCTTACATATGATCCTTAATAAAGTTATATATTGTTGTGTAACACATTAGCAGAAAAGGTTAAAGGAGACCTATTCAACTCTTCCAAATTTTTTGTTTTTATAAAACCTGTTGCAATGGATGTTCATGTTAAACATGATTAAAGTTTCAAATAATGAGGTCAATGTATATACAAGTCACCCCTGTGAGCCAAAACCTGAGGCTTCACACTAAACATTCTGTTTCAGAAAGCTTTTTCTACATTTGCCTCTGTATGTTGTCAGTGAGAGAGGAGATCTTAGCGCCACATTTCTGTCGGCACACAAGCCCCACCCACTGGCTGTTCATAGCTTTATTTTATTAGTTTTGTAAATGATCTGTAGTATCAGTGACCTAAAATAAAGTTACAATACAGATTAGAATAAGGTAATAAACAAAGGGTACAACGAATAACACAACAGCTAACACTTCTAAAAAAATGTCATTCTTACAGAAGAAGAACTTTAAAGTAAAAAAAATGAAAAGTTAAGAATTAAGTTTGGATAACATCTGGCATTATTTGCACTGAAATATAGACGGTATAAAAACGGATCACTGTGAAATAGATTGAACAGCTATTGCCTAAATTTTAAACTTGACCTCGCAGCTTGCTTCAAAATGGTAGGAAATGCATTTTTAAAAATATTGTAATAATAGAACGGTCTAAGTTCATCTTGTCCACTTGCCTCAGCGCTCCTGCATAGTCCTGAAACCATGGCTACTGTGCTCTGGATTTCACGTTGGGGTTTTTCTTGTTTTGTTTTGTTTTTTAAGCATCATATCAGTTCTCCATAATCTGGACTCCCTGTTCAGTTTAGCTACGGTTCCCCTGCTGCTCTGTACAGCCAACAACTACCCGCTCTGCTCTGGCTCAAAATCCCATCCTCAGCCCAGCAGTAATTATTCATATTTTACCTAACTACACTGCTTTAAATTCATTTATCAATCAGCTTTATCTAGCTATGACTCACGTTATAGCAGCCTTCATGTTGTTGTGTAAATGAGTGTGTTGCTAGGCAACGCAGCATGCCACAGTAATGGTTTTGCAATAATTTCTGTGGGGTAAAAATTACATCCTCTGCAGTTCTAGGTATAAGTGGTTTTTCCTTTTGACACCCCAAAATTCCATATTTGATGAATAAGCCCATTTGAGGAAAAGTCCAAAAATATGAGGTTATGGAGTTTTATTTTAATGGAGTTCCAGTATTTTCAAAATGCCAAAGGCTGAAAATGACCCTCTTGGTGGTTCTAGTGTTAAAGGCAGGGTGAAGAACTGCACAAATCTCCAGTTTAAGATAAGTAAGAATTATTTGACCTGTCAGTCATTCAGAGTAACTTAAGGAGACACCAAGAATAGAATATAGAGGTGTGCCTGATAATTACTGATCCTCTTTAAATATAATTTGAAACTATAAACTAAAAATGGAACGTGTATTATTATTATTATTTTATTATGTGTTATTATTGTATTATCTTTACCTTACAATGTAAAGCGCCTTGACACAACTGTTGTGATTTGGCACTATAAATAAAATTGAACTTAACTGAATTGAAAAGCCTGCAGTGAGATGACCAAACTTTGGGTATTTGTAACATGTTTTGACCAAGACCTTAATATTAGAATTTTGAGGTATCACCGGTACTATAAGACTGAAACTCTTATCTAGTATGTAGCCATATTTCTTAGAAATGATGCATGATAGATTATAAGAATCATGCATCAATATATTTAAATCAGATATCGGCCCAATCCTGACTTGGAAAGCTGGATCGGGTCATTTCAGTGCTTTTGTGACAGTAGACTGATGAGAACAGAAAGAGAAAGAGATGGAGAGTGTGAGTGTGAGTGTGAGTTTACCAACAGCAACACATGACAAGTTTCACCTCATTCACTCCACTGTCTGCGCTTACTAATGAGGTTTTAAAACCAGTACATCAGTCACACAGTCTGGCTAACAGCCTTTAAACTACAAAGCCTTTTTTTCCGTCATCATCGACCACACGGTTAGCGTATAGAGCTGGCATGTGATGTGGAACTGAGACACAGCTTGAGTTCCGTCTTCAGGCCTGTTCTCATTATTGTTTGGTTCCCTCAGAGGTGAACCATGAGCCATTTACTAAACAAATAAAGTGGAATAAAATGCAGCAGGGTTTGAACAAACAAACCTTTTCACATGCTCAGTTAAAGACACTAATTACCGTCATGGAGTTTCAGAAGTAGTGACACTTAAAGGGAGCTTTTAACGGCTTCTGTTAGGTCGCTGCAGTGCATCGTGTGGAGTTAAAGAAGTTCTAATGGCTGTAGTGCCTATTTTCTTACAAGCCATTTACCACTTAAACTGACCCTTTTAATATTTATGGTGTTTACATTGTACACCCAGTTAGAGGGAATGCTGAGAAGTCCATACCCTTCCATTAAGATGTGTATACTTAATGAATGTTAATGCGATCTTTATAAACGGAGCTCTTTTCTGAGGCTTCCTCCTGCTTGTTTGCATTTTTGTGCTGTGAGTCAAGTGGGTCATTTCTGTTATATAACCCGAATAAGCCCACTGTGACCTTGATGTGACAGAGCCTTGTGTGACACGATGGTGTGATGGGGGGGCACACATGTCCTTTTCTGCATTCTAGAGCCTCCTCTCTATCCTCTTCACTATCACTTCTCATTTTTAATAGTTGTAATAGTCCCCTGCCCCATTTACTCCTTCCCTCAGCTTGAGATGAGTTCAATTTAGTTCATGCTGCCAGAACACCACAGAAAGCTGGTTTCTGATTGAGAAAATAGGACATCAGAAAAAAGGCTGCATCAAAACCTGACTAATTGATCTCTTCTCAACCCTCCCCTTCCCTCCTCTGCAGGGAATTATGGCTTCCTGGATCAGATCGCAGCTCTGAAGTGGGTTCAGAAGACCATCCATGTGTTTGGAGGAGATCCTGGCAAAGTTACAATATTTGGACAGAGCTCAGGTATGAACAATATTTAAAAAAAAAATCATTAAAAGTGTCATCAGGACATGCTGTGACACATGCAGTCTCAAACTTACCCTAAAGGATTGAATGTTTTATGACTATTTCTGTGTCCTAGAAAAGATTAGATCTAATTAAAAGAAGAGATAAGATAATAACTGCAACACAGATTAGATCTTTCATGTGGTGTTGTGATTATAGGCGGTCAAATTAACTCACTTATACTTACTTAAATTAACACTCACTTATATTTTGAAGTTACAGTCGTAACTCCACTTGCTAGTAGGGAATGTGCATATTAAGGTTAAGTTTATTTATAGTGAATGCCCAAAGCAGTTACAGAGTGATTTGATCAAGTCTACAAAAGCATTAAAGACACTGCCAGAATCTTATAACAGTTATTTAAAAGAGAAATCATGTGTCAGTGTGTGTATGAATATTTGTTAAGCTATCACAGGTGTGCTGGTAGTATTTTGGTCAGTATTGTACTACGAATTAACGCAATATATATTGACATAAAGAAAGAACGATCGTCCTCTACCAGATGAACTGAATAATTTTTATGCATGGTTTGAGGTTAATAGTACCACCCCAGGTACAAACACTCCCACTGCCATCAGGTGACCAGGTTTTTCAGCTGTCTACAGCTGAGGTGAGAAAGCCCTTAGCCAGTGTTAACCCATGCAAGGCAGCAGGACCAGATAACATCCCTCGATGTGTTTTAAAGGATTGATCGCTCAGACAGGGAGTTGTGCCAGCTTGCCTTAAGAGCGCCACCATAATTCCAGTCCCAAAGAAAGTTAACCCGGCATGCTTAAATGACTTTCGGCCCATGGCCCTCACACCAATTGTGAGTAAATCCTTCTAGCGGCTGGTTTTGAAGCACATCATGGACAGTCTCCCAATAGACCTGGATCCCCTTCAGTTTGCATACAGAACCAACCGATCTACAGAAGATGCTATCTCTACCACACTCCACGTTATGCTGTCACACCTGGAGAGGAAGAACACCTACGCCACAGTCCTTTTCATCGACTTTAGCTCAGCTTTTAACACAATCATTCCACAGCAGTTGGTGGAAACGCTGATGTTTTTAGGTGTGGACCCTGCAACCCTTGCAATTGGGTTTTCAGCTTCCTGACAAAGCGGCAACAGACAGTCAAGGTGGGCAGCCACACATCAAAGACCATCTTAGTGAGTACAGGCTCTCCTCAGAGGTGTGTCCTGAGCCCGCTGTTGTTCAGTCTGCTCACACATGACTGTACAGCCAGATTCAGCACTAACCACATTGTGAAGTTCGCAGATGACACAACAGTGGTTGGTCTCATCACTGACAATGATGAGTCCACTTATAGAATGGATGTGGAGCAACTTGAAGTGTGGTGTAGATCCCATAATCTCACCATCAGTGTGGACTAAACAAAAGAGATGGTGATCGATTTCAGGAAGTCTGGCAGAGATCACCACACAGACCTCACCATAGATGATGCTGCTGTGGAGAGGGTCAGCAGTGTTAAGTTCCTGGGTGTGCACCTAGCTGATGATCTGTCCTTCTCCACTAATACCACAGCAGTTATCAAAAAAGCACAAAAGCGTCTCCACTCCCTCAGGAGACTCTTGGTTTGGCAGCTGCAAGTCCTATGAGAAGCAACAACTCAATAAGATTGTTAAGACTGCCAGGAGGATTGTTGGTGCCCCTCTCTCGTCTCTGGAAGAAATCTACAAACAGCGCTGGGTACGCAGAGCTATCTCCATCATCAGAGACTCCCACCACCCCTCTCATGGCCTGTTCT
>VVHJ01046183.1:8999-34625 GCA_015107715.1 Tylochromis polylepis
CCGACTAATTTGGACGTGGAAAACTCAGAATGAAGGGCTCACATGGCATCAGAGGGTGTGTTCACCATGTTTGTGGTGTGTGTGTTTTTGCAACACAGGTGGGGTGAAGGCTACTCACTTCCTCCCAGAGGAAATCATAAATGCACTCACTTGGCTTTAACTGTGCCTTGTCCCCTCATCTGATGACTGTTTCCTTTGGAGAGAATGAAAGAGAGAAAAGGGAAGAATTATGGCAGAGGCTTTAGCTGCACTCTGTACGCTGCATTATTTTTTTGCACAAATTACACAAATACCAGCACTGAAGAGTGGACATTTGATGTAAGAGGAAAATGTTTAGTGTGGGAGTTTTACAGCAGCAGCATCCAGCTGCTCTCATAAGCAAAGATAAAGAGCTTTTGCAGTAAAGGGGCGGGGTGGCTGCTCAAGGGGGGCTCAAGAACAGGTCTGGCTTTCTCCCCAGAGGGACTGCACCTGCACTGGGCTACAGAAGGAGGGAGAGTTCCCTGGAACAGTAGAAGAATAAGCAGGCTCTGAAAATGTGTGAGAAGGTACCAAAGTAAATTAGTAACAAGAAGTAATTGTTTCCTGGATGAATAATAACATTAAAGTGGTAGTCCTTACTTGTTGCATTCCCTGTAATATTGCGGGCATGTCCTGTTGTGTTCGGATGTGTCCTAGAAGGTCCTGGAAGATGACACATGATAGTGATGATTAAAGGAATATGAAAGAGAATATATATTTCTTTTTCACACTTATTTAGAATTACCTAGGATTCTTTGAATCTCAAATTATCAGAATTTAAAAATTTTTTTTTTTTACAGCATATGGATGCAACAAAGGCCCCAAACAGACAGACTTTGCTTTAAGTGGTCAGGGGCCAAAAAGGAGCCATCACTATTACCCAGTGTGCAGTAGAGTCTGAGCCTGAGGTGACCTGCAGGTAGAGAGGTAGAAGCCAGCTTGTATGCATGCATGTATTGTCAAAACACAGTATAATGTTGTAATGTTTGACTTCAGGGTGGGAGCTCAATGAAGGCTCTGATTGATGGCCTGAATGAGTAGAGATAATAAACAAGTGGCACTGCTTAGATCCACTGGTGTTGAATTGATAAAAGCATGTGGTGAAATCCACAAAACCTTGAATTTAAAAAGCTGTACAGCTTTTGAAACCAGTTCAGTGTGTGCCCATAGATGGAGAACAATGGGAGCCTAAAGCTGCCCCTCACTGAAGAGTAATTAGATCCTTTCTTATACTGGATCATCTCACAGTGCTGCCTTTGTACGTTGTCCTTCAGCAACAGGGTTTAATAGAGATAAAAATGAAAGCGGATGTAGAGAAGAGATCCTTGTACTTGTCTGTACTTCTATCTATCTATCTATCTATCTATCTATCTATCTATCTATCTATCTATCTATCTGTGATGCTACTAACCACTACATTACTGTGTGTACTCTGCTGATACAATTTTTTCATGATCAGGGAAAAAAAACATACTTGTGACTTGTATAAGATTTTGGGCGCCTTTCTACATTGTTGGCTGGACTAGCTGCTTAAAGTTCTTGAGAGTAACTTAATCCAAACCCTATATTTGAACTTTCGTTAACTATAGGTGACTGACCAAGGGGATACCTGTGTTCTACAAATCAATTTCTCCAAAATGTAATGAAGTAATGTCCTTAAAGGGGATCTGTTGAAGTCTACAAGTACACATATGACTCCAAATGAGCTCTTGGAAATTTATCTAACACAGAAGTCATCAGAAGAAAATGTCATTTCACCCACAATGCCGTTTTAAATATCGACAGATGAGGATGAATCCTATAACTATGGTGATCCAATGACATTTCCTGTGACCTGCCTCTTTCATTTAAATTAAACACAAGCAAAACAAAATTTTAAAAAAGAAAGTTTCAATATCACTTGAACCTGACTCAATTATGTATATTTATTTCCTTAAATTTTTTTGTACGTTTGAGTGCATCTTACATATCTGTGTGTCTATGCATACATATTTATATGGATGGGGGACCTGTCTGTCAGCTAATAAAGACAAAAGTGGCGGGTGCCTCAGGAGATGATGAGATAAAAGGCACTGACCCCTGGGATGTCCTGCTGGGACATAAGATGAGCAAGGTCAGGGAGGTACAGGAGGGGTTGGAAAGCTGGGATGTGAGGATGAGAGAGAACAAAGGGTGGGGAAGGGGTACACCGAACATCAAGCTCCAAGTCATGAGAACCAGATGAAGGGCAGACTGGATGACTCTCTGGGGCTATGAAGGGAAGAGAGGGGGAAGAAAAAGGCTCATAAAGCTGTCAGAGTCCGCCCGCATCTCTCTATCACGGCTCAGTGTGTGCCAGATGCATTGCTTTTAGTGCTAGTTCTCATGAATGTTTCAATCATAAGCCAACATGTGTATTGAATAGCTATATATGTGTTTAATTTGGGGCTGACCCAGAGTCTGACAAGCTATGTCATCTCCTCGCTAATAACTGAGGATGATGGACGGTTTAGGAAAAATGAATAGTAGAAAGTCTGAGAGTAAAAGACATTTGTTGTCTTCCTACTTTGCAAGCATATGTTTTGTTTCCCTGGAAGATGCAACTCAATACCACACAAAAAGCTTTTAAGTTTCATAAAAAAGTCACATTAGCCCTTTGTGTCTGCCTGTAAAAATTTAGTATCACTGCTAAAGGGGAGAATGCAGCATAACTCATGTGAATGGGAAACATTCTTTGAATACATACAGCCTCTTTAAAGATACATTTTCATGGTTTTTTTTCTGTTTACGTTTTGCAGTGGAGCACGATAAAGAATTCCTACCGGTGCGACGTCATCATCGAGAGTTCAAATTCGATCTATCACGAATCCCTGAGGGTGAGGCAGTCACTGCTGCCGAATTCCGTATATATAAAGACTTCATCCATGAACGGTATGATAATGAGACCTTCCGTATCAGCATCTACCAGGTGTTGGAGGAGCACTCAGACAGGTGAGCATCGGTTCATGGTTATTTGGTTATTAGTTGGATGCGACAAAGAAAATTTCAGGGGCTGGATCACACCTCACGTACTAACCTGCCGGTTGTACATAAGCGCCTTTTCCCTACATTCTAGTATATTCTTGTTTCCTTTTCTCACCTTTCCTTCCTCATATTTTACTAGTTCTCACCTCCTAGTCCATACAAGGGTTATCTACCTGGCCTGGCTTTACTGCTATTCTCTGTCACTGTCTCATCATAATTGGGGTGTGGTCCTTGCTAGTGGGAAAAAAAGGCAATGTCAGTTGACATGCCATCATGACATGGTAACATTTAGTTCAAATCGCTCATCTTCCTAAGTACAGACTTTTAGTCTGAAGTTATCTATCAGTAAGAAATGAAATTAACTGCTTCCTTTTGTTGTAATGTATGCTTCCTGTAGCAAACATTTTGATTGATCTAAAAAAAATAATAAAAAAAACCCCAAACCGAAATAGCAAGAACTATTGCTCTGTCTTATACAAATGTCCCAGTAAGCCATAACAGTTTGACAGAGGGGCAGGCCCAGAACCTGAAAACAAACATAATTCAAGGAAGTTTAGTGATCAATAATTTTATGTCCTAGATCTGTGCCTTTTCTATTGTGACATGTAAAAACGACCTGCTGCTAACTGAATGGGTTTTGGACTTCTATTCTAGCAAATTATACAGTCATCTTGGATCTGTAATTTGTAATAGGACGTTTTTAAATTTATAAATGAATTAAAGTTTTAACTACTTATCTTGAAGGCCTTGATGCACCTACCAGAAGTTATACATGTAACCCTGGAATGGCCCATATCCTGCTATCTTCAGCCCCTCCTAAAGGTTTCTATTATCCAAAGGGAACAACACCGTCATTTATCCCTTTGCCAAAGACAGGCCCAGGTACATGAATGAACCAGAGCTCTGTGACACATTATCTTCCCAGTCAGAAAATAGGTCGAGATACATGAATGGCCACATGAAGAACAAGGGATTTTAGTCTCCAATGGTGAAAGGGCAGAAAGGGTCAGAGTTTACTGCTGAACAATAGGACCGACTTGGATATGCACTGTTTCTCTTTTCGCACATTTTTGTCCTCTCTCACAGCTGTACTTTTTGCTCCCTTTCTCTCTTTGGCTTTTTGGCTCTCCAACAAAATTCAGCCAGTGATGGACCATGTGTAGTGTATGAAAGGACCCGTCATTTATAAAGCCATTATTGTCAATTAAGAAAATGAAGTGTTCCCCTGGGCCTCACCAGCTGGAGCCCTCCCCGCTTCCCTTGCTTTACTCTCTGTCTTGCTTCATCTCTCTCTTTGGTTGACTCTGCCACACTCCCTCTCTCCACTCAACAGCTCTGCTTTGGTCACTTAGCTTTACACGCTGTCACCTTGTTTCTACCTTTTTTTTAAATAGTGCATGTCAACATCTAATTTTAAATGCGTTTTCTTGTCCCTTTCAGGGAGTCAGACCTATTTCTGCTGGACTCGAGAGTGATCTGGGCAGCAGAGGAAGGCTGGTTGGTGTTTGATGTAACAGCCACCAGTAACCACTGGGTCCTGAACCCTGGCAGAAATCTGGGTCTACAGCTGGCTCTGGAGAGCACAAATGGTCAGGGCAATGAATGTCACAGAAATACACAGAGTGTGATCAAAATGTTTAGTGACTTGGCCCATAAAGAGCAAAAACCTGTCCAGCTTTAAATTTGGCAGCTTTTTCCTTGTGCACTTGTGGACTGCTTCCAGTGCTCCTGCTACATTTGGATCATTCCCCAGAAGTCCTGTTTTGTTCACTGTGGATCTCAAAGTTGCGCAAAGAGCTAATATTGAACTTTTGTGTCATACTGACCCAGTCATTACTGGTAAGGAGACTTCAGTCCCTGGCTATGACTGAGACACTAAACAGCAGTCTCAGGTTTATTTGAGACGTTCACAGGATGTCATGAATGAGTTTTCTTGAGTCAGAATCTTAAGTCAGAGTTTTACTGTAAAGTCCTGAGGTGACTGAGGAAGAACAACAAACTGCAAATAGTATGAACTGTGGTATGAATCATTATCAGTTACCACAAAATGGAGTGAAAAAGCTGAGTTCAGAAAGAAGAGTTTATCTGTTTTAATTTTCTAGAAAGAAAGGTGAGTTCAATGGACTGATTCTTATGTAGCACTTTTCTACTCTCCTTTCTACTTGGGGTTAATATCTTGCCCAAGGATATTTGGTATGCAGACTAGGGAGAGCCAGGGATCAACCTTCTGATCAGTAGATGACCTGCTCTACCTCCTGAGCTACAGCCACCCTGTTTGATGGGCACTGATTTAACACCGTGAAAGAGATCCAGCTCAGTGGAAGCCCTCAGAACACAAGTCCTGTTCTGACACATATCAGGGCCACTTTAAGTGGTCCAGGGGTGCACAAATCGCAACAGTGTATTTTTTTTATGGGCAGGAAAAAATATTTTGATTGTAACTATATTTACTGTCTCATGGCTATGTGCCAGGTAACTGAGCTAGTGTACTTGTGTAATGTGTTTTCCACAGAAATGAATAGCTGTTACTCACAAATTGCTACAGAAAAGGGCATGAACAAAGGTACAGAGGCTAGCCAATAAAAAAATATAAAAGATACTTATAGATACTGTATATGCAAACTGTAAGTTTTGCAAAGGTAAGATGTACGTTCACTTTATTCATTCATCTGGTCATTAATGCAAATGTCTAATTAGTCAATCACATGGCAGCAACTCAGTGTATTTAGACATGTATCAGAATTTCCATAGGTCAAGAAGACCTGTGGAAATTCAAATCAAGTATCAGAAGGGAGAAGAAAAGTGATTTAACTGACTTTGAACATGGCACGTCATTTGTGCCAGACAGGCTGGTGTGAGTATTTCAGAAACTGTTGAGCTACTGGAATTTTCCCCACACAACCACCTCTGCAGTTTACAGAGGATGAGAAAATACCTTTTTTTTATGTCAGATGTCAGAGGTAACAGTAAATAACAGCTCAATACAACCAAAGTATGCAGAAGAGCAGCTCTGAACACATAAACACATCAAACCTTGAAGCAGATGAACTACTACAGCAGAGGAGGGTGCACCTTAAAATTTGTCTTCAGAATACAGGTTTCTAATGCAAAAGAGTTTCAGCTGTATTTAAGCGTAAACATTACAAAATAACAAACTTGCGTGAATAAACAGCATGAATCACAGTACTGTACAGATGATTATGGTCAGATGTTAAAAATAAATGAAGGTCAGCATTGTATTGCAGCAGACATAAGCCTCCATCTTCGCTGTAAAGGTTACAGTCAGATGATTTCTTCCTTGTGTGTGGAAAGATAAATCAAACCCTGCTTCTCATCATTCATCACCACTATCATCCGCTATACCCTCAGCATCATTAGCAGACATGCGGAAAATACAGTGTGCTAACCGAAGGATAACATCTCAGCGGGAGTTTGTCATCGAGAGTCTTAAATGTTTGTCAGCGTAAAACTTTATCAACAAACAGTGAGCAGGGAGTGTTTGAGAATATCATCCATCAAAGGATGGCAGGATGTTACATGTTAGGCGAGGAAAACAGACACTATGTAGCCTTCGAGGCGTGCTTTTGGGTGTGCTGGTGAGACCATATCTATGAGTGTGTGTTTGTGTGTTGGATCAGGTATGAAGGGTTATGGATGAGCATGTACAGACAGGTTCCTGCGACTTCTCGTCGCCAGCAGCGACCAGAAGCCTTGATTTACCACTGAACAGTGATCAGACACACATTCTTCTGTGCGGGAACCAGATAGACACTACTGGAGCGCTTGTACACCCGCAAGCACAAACACACCCACGCAAACACAAGAAGGGAGGCTTTGATGTTCAATGCTGTGTTTGTTCTTGCTATTTCAGAGGTGGAGAAGGGAGAGGAATTCAGAGAAGAAAGTCACATCTGTAAAACCAAATGCAGCGAAAGTAGTTTCAGTAAGAGCAGTTTATATGCAAAATAAAAACCTAAAGACAGCCACACTAAGCAGGGACATATTCATTTAAATTCAGGAGCACAGCTTTTCTCATTTATACACTGATCTGTCTGAACACCTGTTGCACTGTCCTCTCTGTCACCCCCTACAGGAGAGAGTATCAGTCCTCGTACGGCAGGCCTGGTTGGTCGCAGTGGGCCTCAGAATAAACAGCCCTTCATGGTGGCCTTCTTCAAAGCCACTGAGGTGCACCTGCGAAGCATCCGCTCAGCACCAGGGGGGGGCAAACAGCGTAACCCCAACCGCTCGAAAGGGACAAAGAGCCAAGAGGCGCTTAGAGTGGCCAATGTTGCAGGTAAACACAAAATGTGTTTGTGTTTTCTAAACATTCAGCGATGATTTACTCTGGCGTGTTGGGATAACCCCCGGATCCATTTGTCTTTTGTGTCCTTAGTGAAGAATTCATGGAATGGGAAATAAATAACTGATACTCTACAGTTTCATAATAAAAGGACTAACTCATACAGCATGCTCATTGAGGCGCAAACACAGACACACAAACACAGACACACACACACACACGCACACACACACACACACATGCATGCACCAAAATACAAAAGTACGTCTTTGGAATGGATGTGATTCCTGCGATGAATATTCAAGGCCTTTGTTTTGAAGGTGTGAGAGGGCTGTGTTTATGTGACGCACTGAAACATTAGACTGTAATGCCTGAGCTTCAAATATGCCTCTGCTGTCTTTGTTTATTTACACAAGCATTACAGAGTACTTGGGGCCAAGTTCCCTGCATGGAGGTAAGGCAGCACGGGCTTTTATGGAAGAACACATCTGCAGCTTGCTGTGGGGCAACCCGGGCCACGACACATGGGCTAAATGGGCCTGTTTAGAACTCTGAATAGCAGTGGTCTTTAACTAGATGATGAGAACCAGTCGCTGATCATCATTTCCAATGTGAATCGCTTTCAGGAACTAATGCACCGCAGAGCCCCAGAGGTCATCAGAAGAAGCGAGAGATACCATTTGATAGAAAACAGACTATTCTTTTCAACACATGGACTGAGTAAAAAGGAAAAAAAGACATGTTGAAATAAGCAAAAAAGGAGAGAGAATAAATAAAGTCAAGAGTTGTGAAAATGTGGCTCAGCTACATCTGCCTCATCCAGTGGAAACTTGAAGCCCGGCAGAATGACCTCTTTGCAGCGTAGCCCATTCATTTGAAACAATTAACCAAACTGCTGCTCTGGATGGAGGTGGTTTCTTTTAGTCGTTATACAAGTGTTGATGTTTTGCATGAGAACATCGTGGTGTGTTTAGGTCTGTTCTTTATCATTGCTGTCTAACTGGGGTCTAATGACAGAAAATAGTTACTCATCTAGCTGAGAAGGATAAAAGCACTTGTGCTGAAGTAAAAACTCTCTATTTTTCTTCCTGTTCTATAGAAAACAGCAGTACTGATCAGAAGCAGGCATGCAAGAAGCATGAGCTCTACGTCAGTTTCCGAGACTTGGGGTGGCAGGTACGGAAACCATTCTTCTTTTTTCAGTCGCCAGAATTGCTTGGCCCAACAGAAGCCTAAATCAGACACTGCTGTTAGCTGCTCCTATCCCAGAATCTTGATCAGTGACACAATAGAAGCCCAGAAATACTTTCATTAGATGAAGTTACTGCTTTCTTTGTGTCCTCTCAACACATAGTATAAGAATTCTTTGTCTCACTGTATGGCATAATTAGGCCATATGAAGACAATACTGAATGGGAACAGAAAACACATTAAACTCCTGTATGCCTTTTATAGAAACAAAGGATGAAAATAGCTAACATAAAAAAACAGTATATCCAATCAAACAGTGAAAGGCCAAACTTGAATTTCTCCTCCACTCTCAGGACTGGATCATCGCTCCAGAAGGATATGCGGCGTACTATTGCGAGGGAGAGTGTGCCTTCCCGTTGAACTCCTACATGAACGCCACAAACCATGCCATTGTGCAAACACTTGTGAGTAACCATAGAATGAGGGGAAAAAATGCAGCAGTCATGTTAAGAGTCTAATCATCTCATCAAATGTCAAGACAATGTAGCCACTGTTGGAACAACTGTGTTTAATTATCCAAAAAGGGCATCATTTTCAGCAGTTTCCACAGAAATACCTTTTTTCTTTCTTCTTCTTCACATCTTATTTTCCTCCTCCTCTTCCCAGGTTCATTTCATTAACCCAGAGACAGTTCCTAAACCCTGCTGTGCCCCCACGCAGCTCAATGCCATCTCTGTGCTCTACTTTGACGACAGCTCGAACGTCATTCTCAAGAAATACCGCAACATGGTGGTCAGAGCTTGTGGCTGCCACTAGACCATCACCATCCTTGCATGGACACATGCGTACGCACACATTCTGGGGAAAAAAAAGGGCTTCCCCCTTGCTGTAATTTAAATATGTTGAGAGTTGGTTACAAAATATGCTATGTGCATTTTTTTTTTTTTTGAAGATTCTGTGTCATTCTCAAATGAACAGATATACACACACACACTCATGTTCGTGCTTTCTACTGTGTATACGATACATTTAAAACAGTGATTGTAATGTATATTCATTCACACCCAACAATCTTTTGTTTATTTCAGTAATTATTATAATTATTGTAGTTTATACTTTTACTGAGCGAGGGAGGATGAATCTGTATTTTTCTTCTATGTACAATACCATGTAAATATTTTGTTTTTTCAAACAAAGCAAGTGTATTTATTTTCTGAAATGTCACTTGGATTTGTGTTTTTTTTTTGTTTTGTTTTTCCTGTATGTAAAGCTGCCTACTTTCTTTGTCAGTATGAGTGCACACAAACTCTGAAGAAATGAAAAGAAAACTACTTTTGGCATTAGCATTGAGTTCAAATACAGCACACCGCGCTCTGCCTCAGAAGCATGACACATTTATTTTGTAACAACAATCAGCTGAGCTGTCAGAGAGATGGGGGGGAAGAGAGTGGGATCCCTGTACGAAGCATCTTGTTCTGTGTGCTCGACATTTTCAGGTTTATATTTTTCTGCTGTAATACAATCTGTCATATTTAAAAGGTCTATTTATTGAGAGCCAGCTAAGTAACCATTTGCTCCAATGTCTCGACTATGTTTTACTGCTGAACTGGTACAACAATAAACAGGAGAAAAGCAACAAAGCCACTTTGAGATTTATTGTTTAATCTGGATGGAGAGCAGAACTGTGTCCAAGTCTGAGGAGGACACACGCTGGTATTGAACTGTCTTACACGTTCCTGCACAAATATTTGCTTGGATTGTAGCCTCACCCTTCACCTGCTGACCTGAGATCTGTAACAAGTTTTTTCCACATTCAAAAGCAAACTAAAAACGTCTCAGGCTTAGTTACTACGTGTGTGTGGGTTTGCATGCCTGTGTCTGTGGTTTACGTACATGAGGTGGATGTGGGTTGTTTTCTGTCGGCGAGTGTGTGTCGATGCTCCCACATGCATTCAAGTACAAAGCTGTCTACGTGTAAATATTTTGCAGTGGTTGTTGACAGCAAATTGAGGGAAAATGCAGGATGCTTGTGCACATCTGTGTCAAGCACGCTGCATGGACTTTTACATTTAAATGATGTGATCCATGACGTCAGCTTTTGTTTTCAGATTTCAGATTCGGATTCATTAGGACAGCTGTTCATTTAACTACATAGCAGTTTCTGTTTCCAAAGCATTGGAGCTCTTAAAGTATATTGAAAACTTTTACTGAAAGAGCTGATGAAAACAAATAAAGAGTTACGTTATGTGCAGTGCCCTGCACACCTGAATGAGTGGAGGAAAATTGTGAAAACAACTGGGTGGAACTCCTGCACACTTGGTTAAGTGCTGGGTACTTTAAAGAAGTCTAAGGTGATCGTTATAACCCCAGTAGTAATCTGGCTGGATAACTGTATAATGGGATGGTTGAGGTAGCTTCTGTGTGTTCATATAGCTACCTGCTGAAGTTTGGACAGTCTAAATATTTCCGATATTTCATCTGTGAGAAATATTCCATACAATTGTAAACGACAACAAAGCCATGTGAATTTGTATTGGCAAGTAAGAATTCTAAAATTCATAAAGTATATATAACTACAAGTACTAACTTGCTGTGGATTGGCTCCCACTTGGTGCAGTTAACATCAAAGGTCAGTTCCTGCAGAGATAGTCAGAATGAGACAGACTTCTGGCTGTTTTCCTGTCAGGTGCATACCATTAAGGAGAGTGTTTGGAGCTATATTACCAGCACAAGTTTGATTAAGATTTACTACATGGTTTTTAAAGCTGCATGCCCTCATTTATTGCCAATTGATATCATTTTAATGTTTCCATTTGTCTTGGTGTTACCCCGTTGATGTGGAAATCTGAACAAACACTTAGGTACATCTTGCTAGTTTGTGGTTGGACCCAATTTGACTTTCAGAGCAAGGTACTGAAAACATTCCTCAGAGAGTTTAGTCCATACTAGCATGAAAGCATCTCGCATTTGATGCAGATTTAATGTGAATCTCTTGTTCCAGCATATGCCCAAGGTACTCTATTAACTGAGATCCGGTGTCTGTGGAGGGTTTTTTTTTTCAGAGTATCTGTGATCACATTTTCATGTTCACTAAACCAGTTTGACATAACTGGAGCTTTGTAACTGGAGGCATAATGTATTCTGCTGGAAGCAGCCATAGGGGTTTTAAAGGGATTCATTCTAAAGGTATGGACATGGTCAACAACAATACTCAGGTAGGCTATGGTGTTTAAATGATGCTCACTTGGAAATATGGGTCTAGAGTGTGCTAAGAAAATATCTCCTAGGCAATGTTTTTCCCCTCTTCTCTGACAACTAAGATCGGTTTCCTGTCCTTAGCTGTCAGGGGTGGTCTTCTGCTGCTGTAGCTCATCTGCTTCAAAGTTTGGCCATCCTCTTCTGATCTATTTTCACACAAAAAACTGTTGCTGACTGGATATTTTCTAAATTTTTCAGACCATTTTCTGTAACCCCAGGGGATGATTGTGTGGGGAAAATCCCAGCAGATCAGCAGTTTCTAAAATACTCAAACCAACCTGTCTGGCACCAACAACAATGCCATATTTAAAATTAGGTAAATCACCTTTCTTCCTCATTCCGCTGCTTATTTTTAACTTCAGCAGACCATCTTAACCATGTCTACATGCCGAAATGCACTTAGATATTTGTGTTAATGACCAACTGAACAGGCATACCTACTGAAGTGGCAGGTAAGTGTTACCCCCCTCACTGTTATGCTTATAAAGGTTAGCTTAATAACTGTCAACCAATTTTCAAACTGTCCTGTCTTGCTAAGATGCTGAAGTTATTAGTTAATAAATAGCTCATATCATTCCTCTGAAGACATTCTGTGTCACAAGGTCACATCATCACATGGTTTCAGAGCCACTTCTGCAGTACTGCACTTCATATCTGAGCCTTTTTAACATAAGAATGTGACACTTTTAATCTTGCTTTGCTCCCATCCCATGAACAAATTCCTGTGAATTAAATCTCACCAAGATCATAAGTCCACAAATGATCCACAACAGATTAGATCCTCTTGATAGCACTTTAGTGTCTTAGCCCTACACCTTTGGTTGATCAGGTTCACTCGAAGTTCACGTTGTGGGAACAGGCAGTAACTAAGGTTTACACTGCCCCCTGTTGCGAAAACTAAGCAGTGTGTTTGTAACATGGTGCCAAAAGTCTTCTTTAAACACCTACACCTCACCTCTTAGCCAAGTGAACTTTGAATTTTTATTCTCCGCCCACTTAGTGTCGTTACCCGATGCGAAATAATATCTGTGTCTTAAGTAAGCAGCATTAAACCCCACAGAATAGAGGAGGAGCTTCTGGTGAAAAGAAAAAAAAAAACCTTACGCCCACATGCTTTCATTTTCACAAGAACGTTTCGGTATGACGGGTACAAGTGTTTGTGTGTATCTGTGTGTGTGTCCGTGCGTTCGCGCGTTCGCGTTTGTGTGTGCGCGCGTGCACGAGTGTGGGCGGTTATTACTCATGTTGTGAGGACCTAAATCTGTTTATACAGTCACATTGTGGCGACTTTTTTATAGGGATAAAAGGATAGGGTTAGAAGTCTGGCTGGGCTTCAGGGGCAGTTATTACTAAGGTTGGAGTGTATTTCCAATGTAATGTCCTCTAAAACCATGAAAGACACAGCTGTGTTTGTATTGATTCCTCATTTAGACTCTGTTCTACACAAGTGCTCGTTCAGATTCTCCCAACTAATTAAAGAATAACTGTTAACTTTTTTTTAAAAGTTTTATTTAGTAGTTTTCTGGGCTACTTAGCTCGGCTACTTTCTCCTCGGTTGGAGTTTTGTGATCAATGGCATATTTAAATAGTGAAACACTTTAAACGGTGACTTCAAATTGACATAAAGAAGCAGTTTTACGTTTTTAAAGTTTTACATTCAAGTCTTTGCCTGAATGCCATCCCCGTGGCATAGTGAATTCGCTCTCTGTCAGTCACCTTCCTTTGAAACGATTAAACCTTCGTGGCAGCTTTGCAGGCGACGGGGGAAACCGAAAGTATCAAATGAGTTAAAGCTTTCGCTTTCGCTTCCAAGAGCCCACTTAATTTTAGTTGCGACTTCTTCATTTAAGTTTGCGGTGAGATTCGTTTGTGTTGAATTGATAAACTTTTAGTCTGTTTTTAGTCTGCTGTGCCGTGCTTAACATCACATCAGAAGCTCGAACGACAGCGATATAAAAATACTGGTATTTTTCCAGTTTGCAAGGTGGGAACGTGATTAAACTGTGCTGGGGCTGCTGTGCACATGTCTCTGACATTTGAAAGTGGAATTTTGTTCTTCTAAGACACAGTATGTTCTGAAGATGGATGACGGGGCTAAGTTGCACCTGAAAGAGTGGCTCATAGTCCAGATAGAGAGTGGGGAATATGAAGGACTTTGCTGGGAGGATGAGAACAAAACTATGTTCAGGATACCGTGGAAGCACGCAGCCAAGAAGGACTACAAACAGACGGAAGATGCGGCTTTGTTCAAGGTCAACATTTTCTAAACTTTCATTTTCCAAAACTGTAAACGTAAAATTTGCCGAATACTGTTTGGGAGTGTTTTAAGGTGCATAAACAATCGGATCCCGATGTGTTGAAGTAAATTGGACAATACCCTTATTTCCTGCACTGCAGTATTGTGATAAGACCTTTAACCTTAGCAGATGCAAAGGGAATGAGAAAACATTCATTATATTTCATTAAATATTAAAAGTAGAGGGTGTTTATTTTTCGCCAGATTGTTGGATGGTTACAGATGGTCGCATTAATGAACTGCAAGTCTTTGTTATGTTTAGGAAGTGTCTTTTTAAAAAAAATTGTTTTTATAGTTTTTATTTATTTAACTTCAGCTATGTGGGGAAAAATGAGTCTACTGATAAATCCGTTACTTTCCACTAATAGGCCTGGTCAACACAGCAAAGTGCTTTTTAATGGTCACTAGGAGGCAGCCAGTGTTTGACTGAACAGAGGCTATATGGAGTAAGGTTATTACTAAATGACCATAAACTAGAACTAGGTATAAAATAAATAAATGGAGATAACAATTACAAAAAATCACTGAATAAAATTAAAATATAATTTTCAAGAAAGAAAGAAAACCAAGAAATGAAACCTAGTGCACCACTAAAATACAAATATTCAGTAGATGTTTGTGTTGAACTATTTTATAATACAAAATATCCATGTTAAAATCCCAATAAACTAATACCGATTGTGACACAGAGTAAACAAAAACTCACCATTTTCAAAAATTAAAACCTAAACTGAAACTAGAAAATAAGCTTTGGAAGCAAAATGAAACTGAACAGAATTAAAAACAAAAGCTGAAAACATGAAAACATGAAAAATAAAAAACAATAATCATACAAAGCTATAATAGCTAGACCATATAAGATAACTATGGCTTCACTGGATTTATTCATCGGAAAGTATGTGGTAAATAATATATTTTTATTTATTTACAGCAGATAAATAATTATTTCATACATGTTTAGTTTATCACTTTATTAATGTAATTCAATTCAAATTTATTTATATAGCACCAAATCACAACAGCAGTTGCCTCAAGGTGCTTTATATTGTAAGGTAAAGACCCAGCAATAATAAAGAGAAAAGAGAGAAAACCCCAACAATCCAACACCCCCCTATGAGCAAGCGCTTTGGCAACAGTGGAAAGGAAAAACTTCCTTTCAACAGGAAGAAACCTCCAGTTTAGCCAGGTTCAGGGAGGGATGGCCATCTGCTGCGATGGGTTGGAGGTCAGGGGAAGAAGCTGGGCAAAGAAGAATGCCAGAGGTTAATAATAACAACTAATGATTAATTGCAGAATGGTGTATTAACACATAGAGAGTAAAAAAGGTGAGTGAAGAAGAAACACAGTACATCATGGGAAGCTCCCAGTAGCCTAGACTTATTGCAATATAAGGGAGGATTAAGAGACACCCGATCCAGCCCTAACTATATTCTTTGTCAAAAAGGAAAATTTTTAAGGGTTTTAAGCATATTTATGAAAGAATAAACCCCAAAGTCTAAAACTGCTGTTTGAAAAATATCCCTACTTATGATCTTTTTCTAAAATAATTCATTTCAATTTTTTTCAATGATTTTTTAAATAATTTAATAATAGAAAAGAAGATTAATCAAACACTTGTAGATGCTAAAGTGCAGCAAAACATGCTTGAAATACGTTGAAGTTCAGAGTTTCACCCAGTTTTCTTTCATGCTACCACTTTCAAACATATATTGTCTCATATTTTAATCTTTGTGTTCAGGCTTGGGCTGTGTACAAGGGCAAATATAGGGAGGGCAGGGATAAAGCTGATCCCACCATGTGGAAGACTCGTCTACGCTGTGCACTTAACAAAAGCACAGACTTCCAAGAGGTCCCTGCACGCAACCAGCTGGATATCACTGAGCCATACAAGGTCTATCGCATCCAACATGATAACAGCCAATCCAGGCCAGCAGGTAAAAACCAAGTATAAAAGTTTTATATATATGTCTTTGATCTATCTAAAGTTTTTGAGCTTTTATTTATTTTTTATTTATTTATTTTTATTTTTCAGGGTATTTCTTTAATTATATAGTACAGTATATGTGAGTATTTTATTTGCGCTAATTTTAATTACTTGTTGCTCTTTTCAGAGTCTATTCAAATAAAGGATCAAGTGATGCACCAAGCCAAGAGGTCTCCAAGGACCCCCGCTTATCAGGACAAATTGGTAAACTAACCCATACAGCCAATAATCCCTGGATTAACAAACTATATATTCTTTGAATGAGTTTAAAATAATCCTCATTTAATTAATCCGGGATGTTGGTACAGGTACTCAATTTATCTCTACAAGCTGTTTTATCTAATCTCCTTTTAAGTAAAGTTTTTTCTGATTGGTTGTCTCTCATAAACAGAAGGTGTGAAGAGCACATAGTAGGTGTTCTTTGCTCAAAGCCAGAGCTGTGTGCTTGAGATAAGTCAGTGAAATATCTGCTTTCACTGACATAATACAGAGCAGTCAAACTGTCTGAAACCAAGATTTTAGAGCAATCTGAAGCCTGATTACTACTGCATATGCTGGTCAACTTAATATAAGAATCACCCATGAATATAAATAATAGAAAATAGAGGAAAATGTAAAAAAAAAGTGCCCTTTAAATGTGTATCTGTTCATCATGGTAAGCAACAGTGTGTCTCTCCAGCAAGAAACCTTTGATATGTGGAAGGAAATGTTAAAAATGTTACCTATAAGCCTCATGCGATGTTAATCTAATCTCGATTTCTTTTGTTGTAGCCCCATAATCAAAAAGAATCATTTCATGGAGACAAAGCAGAAAAAATATTAACTGGTAAGACTTATATTCACAAACTGGTACATCACTATAGAACCATTAAGGATAATCATGACCACAAAGTTCAAACTTTTTTATAAAAGTGTGTATTTATCCCTGCTATGTTTCCCATGTGGCATCAGATTGTTATGGCATTTGGTTGCCTTTGAGCTTTTTAAATACTTGTTCATTTTCCTATATATGAGTTGACTACAGTGATACTTTGTCCAGGGCCCCATATTGGCCTGTTCTGTGTTCCCAAACTGTTTGTGAGATGGTGATTGGGTAAACACATCAATTTGGGTATGTATAGGGAGAAGCAGGCTTAAATTGGGATACTGATATGCTGTTAACACAGTTATATATTTGCTGACGGGGTTCCTTCTGGCTGTAAAAAAAGTTTAAGCCATATACTCCATAAATCAGTCATTCTCTCGATTAGACTCTTTAGACATAGTTAAATTCCATTTTGAACAGTTTTCCTTTAGTATTGCCAGGAGGAGTCCCGTTTTTCTTTTTGTCAGTGAAATTTATCAACAACTGTTAGTTGGATTGCTGTCAAATTGTTTTTTTTTCTTTATTTTTGGTCAAACTGGATTGGTAAGATAATCACTCCTATGTCAACCTGTTTGCTTACATGGGGGAAAAAAAAACATCTGTTGCAATCAGATGGTTTGAGATGCCAACCCTAACTTCTCAGAATTTTACTCAGCTTAAAAGTAAAAGCAGCAACAACACACACTTGCATACTGTGCTGATAAAGTTTTGTGTGTCTCTTTTCTCCTTTAGAAAACCTGATGAGGGAGCACATGTACTGTGAGTTAGTGGAAAAACATCAAAACCAGGCCCCTGCTCCTATAGCCTTCTTTAGTCCTGCACTTACTATATCAGGTAAGAGCGTTTCTAGGATTGTGCACAGACAGACAAACATGTCGTTAGCTTTTTCAGCATATGGTCTGGAACAAGTGTTATCTTTTGTGTGTAAAGTATTTTTTAAAATAGAGCTATTTTGTTATATTTTGTAACTTTGTAATATGTTGTATTATTTTATTTAGTTTAGTTGAGTTTAATGATACTTTGTTCTTGCTTTCTTGGAGCAACTGTGACCACAGAATTTCCTCTGGGATTAATAAAGTATTCTGATTCTGATTCTTATCTTATTTCTTATCTTAAAGACTTCCGTATGCAGGTGATGTTGTTGTATCAGGGCCAGATGGTGATGAAAGTGATCACCAGGAGTCCAGATGGGTGTTTCATCCTGCAGGGACATGTTCCTTTGGGAAATGAGAGGATTTATGGACCCTGCACTGCCCAACAGCTTTCTTTCCCTTCCCCGGGCTCTGTATGCCAGCCACCCACTATGGCTGAAGCAATGAATCGCCTTCTTTGTCACCTGGAAAGAGGTGTTCTATTATGGGTGGCCCCAGATGGAGTGTTTATCAAGAGATTCTGCCAGGGCAGAGTGTACTGGAGCGGCCCCATGGCCCAGCACACCGACAAACCCAACAAACTGGAGCGAGAAAAAACCTTCAAACTGCTTGATATACCCACATTTCTCAGTGGTAAGGCAGCTCATGCATACTGTTTCCTCCATGCAAACAGGTATTGTGCTTTTATGATCAATCTGAATATACCAATTATCATCTGCACAGCTCTCCAGAACTGTCTACAGGGGAGGGGGCCTACACCCTCTTATGAGATTGAGCTCTGCTTTGGAGAGGAATATCCAGATCCCAATGTACCTAAAACCAAGAAGCTGATCATGGCTCAGGTGGGTGGAAAAGCTTTACAGATTTACTTACACATTGTAACTCTTTAGCATCTGGTTGTAACTAATATATCAATTTTTATTTATATTTGATTTGCTCATCAACTCAGGGGATTTAATTTAAAATGGTTTTCAGTTTCAAATTAAGATTCATACTCTGTAAATCTTCTGCGTTATCAGTTAAAATGGTGGTCAAATGGCTCCTCCCATCCATGTGTAAAGCATCCTTGGTCAAGATATCAAACACCAAGTTGCCTGTGATTCATCCATCAGTGTGTGAATGTTAGATAAGTGTGCCTAGGTATAGATAAAAGGACTGGATGAATGAGACTCATAGTGGAAAGGTGCTACTCTACATAAATACCAGTCCAATCCATTTACACCTGGAGAGAAGGATGTACTTGTTTTTTGTTCATTCACCCCAACCAAAAATTGTCCAATCAGTCTCCCGCATAGCTTCCAGTATTTGTTATTTTAATCTATGTTCCTTTTACAATTACTTCCCTTAGAATGTCATTCAGTGATATGTGACAGCACGTGTGATTGGCTGTCATCACTTTGTACATTTTTAAAATACCCCACCTGGTAAACACTAAATTTGATTTTATGGCAAAAAAGTGTAAAAGTGAAAAGTCTGTCAATTCTTTTGCCTTCCAAAGTCAGATCGGGACTTTGGAATGTGAAAGCCCACCGTGCAGCAATAGTACTGTCCACCAGCAGAGGTCCTCATAAGCATATTAATTGTGTATCACAATGTCCTGTTGGTCAGGTGGTTCCCTTGTTTGCAGTGGAGCTATTGCAGAGGTTCAACTTGGCAGAAACTGAAGAGAAGCCTCTGACCATCACCTCCAACACAGCAGGAAAGAAGATGTAGGAGGATGAGGAAAGCTACTCTGCTTCAGGGTAGGCTTGGACAGTGTACACGTGGATTACTGAAGGTGTGTTTCTTCCCTGTAAAGACACCAGCAGAGCATCATAATATTGTCAGCAGAAATGGAGATGTGTTTAAGAAACATGTCATTGCATCGTTGACCTGTTTGTAATGCATCAAGGGAAATTCAAAGTAATTTGCTTTTTATTTCTACCTTCTGTTGACTGTCAAGTGTTACCAAGTGCGCTGCAAACATATTGTTTAACCCAATAAAATGTGCTTCCAAAATACTGTAACATTAAATCTTTATCGTGTATTCAATATTAATCTCATATATATTCAGCGTAGTACTGCTAAGTAATTTAAGTTCATAATGCTTTACAATAAATGCCGTGAATAAAGTGACACCTGTAAATAAATCTATAAAGCTTTTTTTTCCTTTATTTCTAGCCAACATCATATAACATTCACAATTTTTAAAAATATACATTTGTTGTAGCTATAACATTTAAAAAGAAAAATCAACAGATTTCTTTTTGAAAATTAAAAAAACAAAAAACAAAACAAACTAAAGTGAGAGAGTGTGCTGAATCAGAGAATACCCGTATCTGAGTTTAAAATACTTTCATCATTTTCCCTGCCTTCAAACATATACAGTACATAAAAAATGAGATGGGAACAAAAGCGTACAGTACACAGGGGTCAAGAGTATTCACAAAGCATCATGTTCCAACGTGTTATTAGCACCATTACTCTTCAGCCATACTGCACTTTTTTACTCTTTCCATCATTCAGTTTTTAATGGAAAAACACCATGAGTGTCGAGGCGATGTGGCACAGACCTGTCTGTGTGGGTGGGATTGTCTGTTATGCAGTTTTCATTAGTGTTCTCCCTTTCTCAGAGATAATGTTAAGAACATATTGGAGAGTAATGCCTTGACGAACAACTATTTGAAATGACTCCCAGTGATGAGAATAAAAAAGGCTAAGAGTTGCTCGTACATTCACCTTGCCTGCCCAGGCCGATCCGTAGGCATCGGCTCAGAAGCAAGAAAAGAAGAAGAAAAAGAAAAGAAAAATGCATTGCAAAATTGACGGAGAGATTGCATTAAATCTGTTTAGCATATTTACTGTATATAACACCTGTAATGCAATATATATATAGTCAATTTTTGTTCATGTATATCTGCAATTCTTCAGTAGCATTAACTTTCATAACACTGATTGAAAATACCCTGCAGCAAACACTTTCAGTAAGTAGGTGTGTAGGACAACAACCATTACAAAAAACAGAGTGAACACACAAGTGCTTGATTGTCTCACTAAATGTCATCAGTGTTTGTAAGGAGCCATCCAGAGAATTTTCAGCTGCTGCTCTTTTCAGGGCTGTGCTAAGTTAAATATGAGGAAAGGAAAGGAAAGGAAAGGAAAGGGGAAAGGAAAGGAAAGGAAAGGAAAAAAGGGTAATGAAAGGAAAGAATGGTGGAGGAAGGGCCCTACCAGAGTTGACTATCATTTGGGCAGCAGTATGGACACCTGCAAATGTTTTCTGTTGTTGTTGTTATATATATATATATATATATATATTTCATTTCCTTCCCTGCAACCCTGCCTTGAGGTCTCTCCATTGTTTGTCTTGGTTGGTGCAACAGAGACAAGGAGGGTGTGTATGTGCGCCTGTGTATGTGTAAGTATGCATGTGCAGATTTCTACTGCCACTTCATTAGCTTGGAGCCATGAGGTAAATCCAGGAGGCTTTCATCAGTTCTGGTTGAGGGAAGGGTGTCCGGGGCAGACCAGCGCCGTTTGCGTGGGCGCTGCTGGTCCTTAGCCAAGGGCTCTCGGGCCAGAGCACTTGGAGGGGCCGGCACGGTTGGATGTGGGTGTTGAGGCAGAGGGGGAGGAGGAGGTGGTGGTGGCATCTCCTCCCTGTGCGAACTGCTGGACTCTGCTGCAGCCCTGGAGGGTAGTTGCGTGCGATGGGCCCTGGAGCTGGTACGAGTGTGTGTCCGATGAGTTGGGGTGGGGGTGAGGGCCAAGCAGACATCACCCTCCGTGAGCTGGCGGCAGGGCAGGCTGTACAGCTGTGTGGTTCTCTGGGGACAGCAAGAAGACCAGCCTCTGTCTTGCACAAAGAACGGATACTCCACCAAGACCTTCAGTAACTCCTACACAAAACCACAACATTGTTATAAACTCAGAGAAGAGACACTGCATGTCTGGCAGTTATTATCAATACAGTGACACATGTTGGTGTTTAGTGAAGTGTATAACGAATTAAACCAACCTATAAAATGTAACTTTTGTTACATCTATCTATCTATCTATCTATCTATCTATCTATCTATCTATCTATCTATCTATCTATCTATCTATCTATCTATCTATGTGTGTGTGCGTGTGTGTGTGTGTGTGTGTGTGTGTGTGTGTGCGCGTGTGAGATTAAGTGTAAGCTTAAGAAGATATGTCAAAGCAAAGCTGACCTGAGTGTTGCGGTCTGTGAGATGGACATGCAGGTGGCTGAAGCCTTGTGTACTACTGGGGGAAATCTGCAGGACGGTGCAGGTGCTGAGGTGGAACTCTGGGGAGGTATCTGCACTCCTCAGGAAGTCCTCAGTCCTCAGCTCCTCCACCCGCTTCAATCGCCCGCTGGCCAGCTCAATCAAAGAACCCTTGGTGAAGTGAGGTAGGAGTGCAGGGGGAGATGGGTGATGATGGGAAGGAGACAACTCTCTCCCTCTGTCTCTTTCTCTGTCCCTTCGTCTCTCACGCTCACTGTCTCTTTCTTGGTCTTTGTCGTACTGTGATTGTTTCTGTTTTTCTTTATCTGTACTGCGCTCCCTCTCCCTTTGTGTAACCTTTTCTCTTTCTTGGTCTCTGTCCTGGTCTCTTTGTGGCCTGTCATGGCTGTTAGGTAGACCCAGTGGTGAGTGTGGTGAGTTCCTTAAGTTGTGCTGTCTGGGGCCTGGCTCCCTGTGCAGGCTGTAAAGAGGTGTTCCTGAGGAGCTGTAGAGTGGATAAGCTTGAGCCTGAGGGCTGGAGGGACATGCCGATCCCAAGGAGTAGATGATTTGGGTTTCAGCTGGTGTGGCCCCTAGGTGGTCCAATAGTCCCCCTCTACTTGCACTGGAGTCTGGTCCAAGAGGATGGGGACTGAGAGAGAGCAAATTGGAGCTGGTCTTAACTATTCCAGGCAGATGTCTATCCTGCAGTGAGGAATGTGGCTCAGCGGCCCCCTGAGCTTGAGAGTCTGACAAAAATGGCCCTCCAGAATGGATACGTGTTGTTAGATCCTCCTGCTGTCTCCGTCCACCATTGGCATGGGAGCTGTGTGGACTAATATCAAGCCTGGCTCTGCTGTTATCATTCCCATAGTCTCCCGTGAGCAGAGGCCTGGAGGCTGAGGCAGTCCTGCTGCCTGACCCATCCAGGCCATTGGGCCGCTTTCCCAAGTACCTGGGTCTCACTTCAACTAAGCTTGGTTCTTGGGAGTAGAGAGGGTGGTGGCTAAACAGGTATGATGGGGAAAAGAGAGAGGAGCTGTAGTCCCGCCGACCACTGTTAATATAGGACCACATCTCTCTGGGACTGGCTGGGAAGGGAGTCTTAAAGGAAGAAGTAGAGGAGGATGATGGAGAAGGTGACAAAGAAAGGGGACCCTCCCCTCTGAGCCACCTGGAGTGATGAGGCAGAGGTGAGGAAAGAGGATCATCTCTCCAAGCAGGTGATCCTGAGGCCCTCCTTTCGCTGACCTGCCCTGTGAAGAGTGGAAGAGAGACAGTGGGCGAATAGCTCAGGGTCCATGGTATGGGCACAGGGAGGCTTGGTATTGGAGCAGGAAGGGGTGGAGGAGTATGTAGGAGATGGGGGTTTGGATTTGCCTGGACACGATCCCTTTCACTGGCTTCTCCTCTCCCTATACTGGACCGACTCCGCAGAGGTACAGGGGGTTTAAAATCATCCAGGGGGATGTGGTGTTCTGCTGATCCTTGGCGAGACTCCCTCTTCTTTGGAGGGAGGCACTCTTTGCCGCGGTCAGGGCTGGGATTCATGGGTGGGCTCCAGCGGCAGTGGGGGCCCCCTGTTTATGGGTGTAGGCTAGGTCACATGGGCCTCACGGGAGAAAGAGGGGTGCAGACAGAGGGGAAAGCTGACACACAGCATCACTGTCAGATCACTGTGGATTATCTTGTGCTGAAGCACCACTCACCTACAGAGAGGATAAAAGAGGACAGAAAACAGAGATAGGTGGGCAAACGGGAGGGAGGGGACAGAGACAGAAGTAAGAGAAATTAAGTGTGAACACTGAAAAGGAACAGTCTGTTAGGTCTTGGCATTGGTTGTAGTTAAGACTTAGCTGTCAGTCTGGTCAGACATACAAACAAACATTCTGCTGTATCAGACAGATGGAGAGAAATCAGTTGGTGACTCCCTCTTCCAAAGTACTTTAAAGAGGTTAGAAACACCAAGCTTTTCTGATTGCTGTAGCTAATTAGTCATTACCTATGCAGTGCGGTGGGACTGAAACCACCCAACTTACTCGATTCATTCAAACACATTACTCCCACATGTGGGCTAAAAATACATTTTGCAGCCAGTGAAGTTCAGAGGCAGTGCAGTATGTATGTGTGTGTGCGTGTGTATGAGTGCGCAAAAACACACACGTAGAGCACTCACAGCAGGAGAGTTTTCATCTCTGACTCTCAGGGGATGATTGGAATATGCAGATACGTTTTTGTACCACTTTCACGAACCACCCCCTCGACACCCTCGGGTGCTCTCTTTATTCTATATAAGCCTTACTACTAGCACCCCTCCAACCCTTCTCTCTGAGACATGCACATGGACAGCAACAGACACACAAATACTCCCCTCAGGCAGCTGTACTTACTCCCCCAGTGAAAGGCAAAGCTGGTCACCATCCACCCAAAGCTGACAGAAACACTGTTGATATTACCACCAGTTGTTGTGGATACAGGGTGTATGTCTTTGCATATTAATTATGTGTCACAGCAGGGAATGCGGGGAAAAAAATGTGCGTCTGTTTGCGTCCGTGCATGCACGTATGCAATGTTTGTTCGTGTGCATGTGTTATTTTTCTTTTTTTCCTGGAAAAATATGTGAATGTGTTTATTTGTTTAGGTCTTTGTGTGCGTGTGTGTTTGTGTTTGAGTCCTCAAATGTGTCAGAGATTTTTCAGCCTTGTTTCATTCAGTGAGAAGTGCGGGGGAGCTCCTTCAATTCTTCTCCAAATGTTTTAAATGAGCTCTTTTGAAATGATGGCCGCCACGCTCCGAGTCCAGCTGTTCCCTCTGCCGCTACCGCCATCGGTGTTCCCGCCGCCACCGCCACAACACCAGCCCCGCACTCACCCGCAAGTCTGTCTCCACTGCCTACCAACTCCCTGCCGTCTCACCATCCGCCACACTGTCACCATGGCAACTGTATCCACACACACTCACACATCCAGCTGGTTAGAGAGGTTAGATAGGGATACTCCATAGAGAGGCGGGAACGCTGTTGCTCATCAAGTGACTTGGTCCAAAAACAGAATAAGTGTTAGAATGGAGCAAGCTGTTTGTGCATCTGAGTTGAAAACTGAAAACTGGGCAGTGAGAGGAGGGGCTTCCTTTTGTCCCAGATGCCGGCAAGAAGGGTGAAGAAAATTCATAAATGTATATAATGTACAATAATTAGGTCAGTAGATGAAGTAGTTGATGGGATCAATGTTAAGTGATTTCTTTTAAGTTATGCTGAAAGCTGGGGGCTAAAAAAAGGCCTTGTGTTTCAAAAAATATATATTCTGGACATGGGTCCCTAATCAAACGTTACGTAATCTACAGACGTTTTCAATTTGAGTTCATTTGAGCTGTTAATATTTATATTCACGATAATCTGTTAAATTCGTTGACTTACAATTTTGTTGATTTCTTCAATATGCCAAAAAAAGCCTTTTTAGAAAGCAATAAAGTAAACCTAAAAACAGACGACAAAATATTAACAAAATATTCAAAGGTTTTCTTATGGGTTTTTTTTTTCGTATGGCAGAATTTCATTATACAAACACTTGTCTAGAACCCAGATGTCTTAAATTTAAAAAAAAAAAAAAAATTGATTTAAAAT
>VVHJ01046183.1:34645-51711 GCA_015107715.1 Tylochromis polylepis
CCAGATGTCTTAAATTTAAAAAAAAAAAAAAAATTGGCTTCAGCTTTTGTCCTCAAATGACTCTTATACTCTCGCCATTTTGACAGTCATTATGAAAAAGGTTGTCAAAATAGACCAAATATAAACTTGCCAAAAAAAAGTACAAGAAAACAAAGAACACAATTGTACATGTGGAGGAGTTTGCAGAGAAATGTCAGGTTCTAACAGAATACTCCTACACTGTGCAGACATGCACACAGAGAGTTGGAATTTAGCTGGAGCTACTGTTGTTGTAACATTTAAATATATCAAAGCGTCCGATCAAATGTGATGTTACACATTCCTTCAAATGAGGAATTTCTCAATTTTTTGCATGGCTTTGTAAGAATATATGCAATCAACAAATGCAAGTATGTTTCATTTTCACAAAAACTAATAAAATAATGCAAAAATGTTCTTTTTATTTCATTGAAATGCAAAAATGCTTACATTTTCAACTTCTGAACAACTTCAAAATTTGACATGTACATTTGCTGTGCTCTTCCTCGTCCCGCCTTTTCTCTTCACACATTACTCAGGAGAAATGTCCAACATCAGAAAAACAGAACTGCCGAATATTAATTGCTACTTTTGCCTACTTTGATATTTTGCTTTTTTTTTTTTGAAACATCAAACTATAGTTCTATCATTCTAATTGCAACAAAAACACATGTAATAGGTGCTCTTATCCAAGGAGAAAACAGACAAGTTGATGGAGTTGCAAGTTGTTGTGACTTGATGTCACACTGACCTTACAGTAGGCTAAGCAGACGTCCCAAAGTTGGCAGTCATTCATATTGTAGTCCTCCCAGAGGGTCAACCCACTCCTCAGCTCCTTACTGTGCTACACTGCTTCTCCAAAGCACTACAGCCAGTTACAACACCCGCAGATATCAGCAGCTTCCAGCTACACACTGCCTCTGATCTCTGTACGCATGAAATAGCACCAGCGAGCCCACCAAACTGAGGGAAAAAACTGAGAGCCTGCTATCCGTCTCTGTTTCTGTTGTGTATGCGAGTACGTGTGTGTCAAGTGAGTGTGTATATGCTTGTGTGTGCAAAGGGCTGAGGAAATGAGTAATATCTAGCAGTGAGAAACATGTCTGCTATGCAGAGCCACACAGGCAGACCAGTTGCTGCTGCCGCCCACTTGCTTTAATCACTGTGAGGGATACAAACATGCATACACTCATATACACACACGCATACACATATATGTATACATTGTATACATATTTATATTTATATATGTGTGTACGCTTATATATATGCGCACACAATCCTACACACAATCGAGGATGGAGCCCATACAGATTATATACTGCCCACTCAATTTTAAATGCATAAATTAAAATTCAGTTTAATCAGTAATGAAAATCATTCATCTATATGTGTGAACATATTTCAGAAGACATGCAGCCACATTAAAGAAAGGGAGGGATAAAGGGGAGGCAGAGACTGTTGAGAGACAGGGAGGGACATGGTAGGAGGCTCATCCTACACACACTCTCAGACTTAGGCTTTTGCTGCTGCCTCTGACTCAAAACTAAACCTCACATCCATCAAGCGTGCGTGCGCACACACACACACACACACACACACACACACACACACACACACACACACACACACACACACACACACACACACACGATACTTGTTCTTTTTTGTTTATCTGTAGTTTCATCTGAATTTGTGTCCTTTGTTCTCATCAAAGCACTTTATAGCAAACCTGCTTGTTCAAAGAGCCTTTATGAATACATTTGATTTGACTTCATATGCATGCACACACATACACACACACACACACACACACACTCACAGACACACACTCATACTCAAGCTCGTACGCTAACAGGAGCACTGCAGGAGAGCTCTGAATGATTTGCTTCAGTGATTCAGTCGATACAAGTGAAGTGTGTTGGTATAGCTGGTATGGCTTATTAGGACTGTATCGGCGTGAGCAGTGTATTTCATTCACAGCGAGAAATCAAAAACCTGTCAGTGATAAAGCCTTCTGAAAAATAATAAACAGGCCCTGCGTTGAAAATGCAGTACTATGCAAATAACCCTGTCTGATTCTCGTCAAAGAAACAGGGCCAAACCTCAGCTCAAACAAGCTTATGTTAATTATCAGCACAAAATTGTGATTCAGAAACGAGAACATAAAGTGGAGCACAAGAGGAAATAGGATTTAATGAAGCAATCAAATCATTACTCATGGTTAAGTGAAAAAAGAAATCTTTATGTTCCTTTACAGTTCTATAAGCAAACAATTTGTACCCACCAACATCACATCAGAAGTTAACCTTGTCTAACTTCTCATCTTCAAAGAAATGGAAAGCTAATCAGACAAGTAGGTGTGTGTTCAAAAATCAGCCTAAAGGCCACATTAAAACAATCTCAGATTGAGGCGACAACTGCCAAGTGCATCTCCTCTGACATTTAGAAAACATTACTTGTATTTTTTTTTCAAAGTGAAAATGATGTGCATTGAGGTTGTGTGGGCATGAGTGCTGTCTGCTAAAGCAATTGTTAAATTTATGTGGGTTATCTAAGGATCACAATCATATCACAAGAGACTGTAGGTAAAATGATGAAGCGGTGCAGATCAAGAACAACATGGCATATATTAGGACTTTAATTCAATTAAATTTTAAATTAAAAAATAAAATTAAGATTAAAAAAATATTCTGAAGGTAATTAGATTTTTTAAAATTAAATAGACTGCACCACTAGGCCATAACGAATAAAGATAAAATATGCCAAGTATAGTTGGAATAAAGGTAGTCCACAAACAGAAATTATTTGCAGTCAAAAAAGCTGTTTCTGTTGATATGTATTACACTACGTTTATTGTATAGTTTTTCTCACTTATCTTCCATTTCTTTCAAACACTCAAACATTTTTAAAACAGTGGGAGCATTTATCAAAGTAATTATACCAAGAGCTATGAAGAAATACTCAAAATCTGTAGTTTATCTCCCAAAACTATATTTATGGTGATGGACATGGATATAATATCCGAATCACAAGTCCCTGTGTCACTGTTTACAAAAAAGAAAGTTAAAATGCTTAACAAATATAGCTGTGCATTTGCACTTTTTTTCTGATCTAGTTTAATAATTAAAAATGCACTTTTTTCTATGGTGTATCACTTTCAGCAGTGCAAAGTTACACATTACTGTATGTGGGAGATTGACTGGAATGGATTCGCACTTATGCCTTTACCACTTGCACTGTAACTTGTTGGCCAATCATTGCGATAGAAAAGAAAGAAAAGAAAAAAGACTAGACTGTTTTATGGCACTGCATATCACAAAGAAGAAAAAAAACATCGTGGCAGATGCCTGCAGAGGCAGGATAACACATTCCAAAAGATTTTTTTTTTCTGCACTGCATTGCAAGGGGACGTATCTGTTGTGATTTGGATGAGAGGCTGTAGCCTGACAGACAGAAATGACAGAAGGTGTATAAAAACCGCTCTGTCTGGAAATATATTTTTTCCTTTGTGCTAGTCAGTACTGTAGAAGAGTGTGGTATTTCTTGTATGTGTAGCAAAGACATAATAAAAAAAAAAGAAAAAGAAATGTATGGAAAATAAGTTCCACAGACAACTGGTTCAATTATTTCACATATTAAGATTTTTTCAATATACTATACTAGTACTACTACATGTTGCTAATAATTATACATACAGTATTACATATAAGTGGCATATATAAGTGACTGACAGTATAGCAAGCAGCAGGCAGTTGTAAATAATGATTTGCAAGGGTGTGCCAAGGGCCTTGTAAGCAGTTCAAAAGAATGACAAATTGCCTTTCTGATGTGACGAGACGAGATGTGGAGGCTGAACAAATAGTTTTGAAAATTTCAACTTTGAAAAACACACAAAAGCAATGCCGTGTTTACTGTACCTTGATTTGATTTATTTTTAATTTATGATTTATAATACATTGCATTATTATGCAAGATAACTTGCCACTTAGATAAAAGATTTTAAACTGAAACCAATAAAGCCAGGTCAATTAACAAATGCAATACTTTCATATTGAAAGAAAAAACAAAACAGGAAATACTTCAAATGTTGAGGTGTAAATAAAATCGTATGAACACAATCAACTTTTATATGAAACACTAGTCAGTATTTGATATACATTTACACGTAATAGCCCAGTCATAGTGAAAGAGAAGGAAATAGGACTGGGTTCATCACTGGGTGTTTACTATGACTGAGGTATAGAAATGACTGTTGTCTTCTACTTATGTAGCACTCTTTGAAAGTGAGCAAATTCAATGTATATACAAATATTAACACAACAAACGCACACTGCGTATTAATCATTTATGGTACTATGATACCACTAAGGCATTTGGAGTACTCTTCCTCAATCTCTTCTGTTTCTGCCTATCTCACCCTCTAGCTTTGCACTATTTAATCTGTCCATCTCTCTTTCACACACACACACACACACACACACACACACACACACACACACACACACACACACACACACACACACACACACACACACACACACACACACACACACAGTATAATGGAAAGGTCCCCCTGCAGACAGCACAGTACTCAGACAACACTGAAGGGTTGTAAGTGGCTGGCAGCAAAGGGCTTCACCACACCAGGGCCTGTGAACTTTTAGTTCAAGTGTGACCAAAGAAAATATTTAGATTGTCAGTATGTGTTTGGTGCTAAAAACATTGGAATTTTATGTAATGTAATGTACACATAGCATTTTTCTAGTCTAACTGACCACTCAAAGTGCCCATGCAGTGCTTTATGTCATTTACATTACCTACCCCAAATCCATGGCCAGTTTAGAACCAACAGTTAACCTAACACGCGTGTCTTGTGATGCATGACTGTGGGAAGAAGCCAGAATACCTGTAGGAAGCCCACACAACTACAGGGAGACCATTCAAAATCCAAACAGAAAGGTGACAGGTGGAATTTGAACCAGGACCACAAGTTTCTGGTTCCACTCCACGATAGCATTTATGAGATGTACTCAGTCTGTCATATTCCATTTAAGACAAAATTCAGTTTAACAGTGTGACAGTATCAAAACTAGAAGCTAGTAAGCACTGTTAAGTGGGAAACCCAGTCTACATATCCAATAAACAAGCATTTATCTAATGATATAACAGAAAAGCATCCTGGAGAAGACAAGAAAGACTCTGAGGTCATGAACCATCAAAACAAACACAGAGGCAGCTACAACTGAGGCAGAATCAAAAGATGTCTGATTTTCACCCTTCTCACGGTGAGAGTAATGACTAAATGTCATGTTGTCCCCGAAATCACAGACAGGAAGAGTGGGTTGTTCACGCCATTACTGTTCAACCACTCGTGGAAGGATTACCTGTCCTGACACGATGATCATCAAAAAGAGTCAGCAACACTTTAGTGAAAGACTTGTAGACATTCTGCTGTGGGAGCTTGCTGGAAACCATAATTTTATTACAAGACTTCATACTTCATCTTCTAGTCAAGTCTTCTAGTCTGCAATCTCAGACCCAACAACTCATTGGTGGTTTTTACTGGCAGTAATCATTTCGACGATTCACTTTTTATTTCTCCTGCAAGTAAAAGAGCATACAACAATGTCCTTAGTGTTCCTCAGGAAGCTCAGATATTTGCTAAACAATTATAATTTTCTGTAGTTTCATGTCATGTTCGTCATCAGCATGTGTCATGCTGCATGGAGGAGCAACTTTCAGATATGGGATAGAAAAGGATAGACAACAAATAAGCATGATAAATAATACTTTCATTATGACTCAACTCAAATCTGAGATATTTGTAGTTATATATATATATATTTTTAAAAGATCATAAAAGGAAATGTTCTATTTCATTTCGGTTTATTTTGTATGTGCAAAAAGCAGAAAAACAGGTTGTGAGGTAAGCAGTCAGAGAGTGAGTAGTGAGACAGAGGCTGACTGTACAGCTTCACGTCATTGTATTAGCAACATGTTTCTTAGCTGTGTCATTTAATCTGGCTAATTGAATGCTCCAATAATTCTAAAGAGATTATAGTCCGACAAAGCGTCACACATGGGTCAGAGGTAAAGCAGGCCATGATCTATTTGTCAAATACATCAGGCTTTCCTCTAATTTGCTTTGATTGAAATTGATCATTTTGTAAATGCACTGTCCAGATGGCTGATGAGATTTATTCCCTTTGTGTTGGGGGATGTTGAGCTAATATTATGTAAAGGAAGTGCGGATAACTCTGGATTAACTGGAGACCCATGTGGAGAAAGCTGGTTTAAAGGCTCCATCTGCAACAAGCTGGGGATTTCATACAAAGCTATCATGGTTTTATTTAAACATCCTGTTGTCTATGGGTCAATTTGACCCTTTTTTAATGTTTTATATAAGAAATAGGGGTTTTATTCATGTTGCTGTCAGAAAAACACGCTAATAATTTCATACAAAGCACACTGCAATGAAATTAAGGATTACTACTTTCACTTAATTGTTTAATAAAATTACCCAGTGGTACAACAGCATATACTTACTCAACTTACTCACGTTGGTTACATCAGCATTTAAACCAGCATGATCTCAGTTAGTTAATTTTTAAAGAAATTTATTCCAGCCATTGATGGATTCACTTTTGACATAAAATAAATTAGCACTAATGTTTCTTGCACAATTCAGCTTTGCTATAATTTGACACTGACAAATTTGAAACTTTGGAGAAACAGAGATCAGATTTTGAAACAGAGAAAACTATTTTTATACCGTCCTCTTTTACATTACTCTGCTCGGCTTTATTAACTGTGCTTGGGTTTGCTTAAAAGTAAAAGTTTGGAAACTGCTAGTGGACAGCAGCTGATTCTACATGCAAAATTGAGAATGCCCTCCTTCCTACTTCAGTGGCATTTGTTACAAAAACGTTTTCTAAGATGCATTTAAAGTTTATTTTAAAAAAAATTGAGAACAATTTGCTGAGTAAACAACACAACACAGCAAAAACACAAGGAATTCTGTGAAGTTGGTGCTAGCATTTTTCCAACATGTTAGCTTGTTTGTATTTTACTTGCCAACAACAGGAATTAGCAGCTAGCTCTGCAAGTAAGGAAGGGAAACATGCTCCTATAATCAACTGCAGACAATTTTTTACACTGAGTATTTTGGAGATAACAAATTAATTACAACTGGTGCACAAAGTGTGACGTGTGGTGGAGATAAAGCCAGCCACGGAGGTGTGCAGGTGGACAGCGAAGGAGCAACGACTTCTGTCTTTCCACAAGTACTTATTTATTTTAAAATATCAAACATAAAGTCACAGCTTTAGCACAGGTCACTGGTGAGCACACACTAGTCCGCGTACACACGGAGGAATCCATTACAGAAATCCACTACATACGACGAAGAAGAACAAAAAGTGGGTGACCTACCAGTCATGAGACAAGAGGCGCCACCATGTGGCGATAGGCTGTATTACAACAGCCACAGTACCAACCTACATTTAGCATCTTCTAACCTATCATCAACAAAGTGCTTCACAGTATGTTTCTCATTCACTCAATGGAGCTGTAATGGCGTCGGTAACAACTTGTGGTTCAGTGTTTTTTTCAATGATACTTCAAGATGTGAAGAAGCTGGGGATCGTACCACAAGCCCTGCAATTAGTGGACAGCCTGGTTGACCGCACGAGCCACCGTCAGACGAAATGCAAGCATTAAAGTGAACACAAATACAAAGAAACAATAACTCCACCCTGATTTTATGAGAAATTCTAAACCAGTCATCTAACCAGCAAAACGAAAGCGTTTTATACACTGTTCCCTATCTAAAGTCCTTCAACCATTTGAAAGCACAAAACTGATTCTGGTTGATGTTGCACAAACCACAGCTTGAAGAAACACTGTGTCGTAGAAAACTGATCCAGTGAGACAGAGATGGAAAGAAAGAGTAAGAGAGATGACATTTTGAACCGCAGACAATTTGATATTGACCTGTCATTTCAGATGGTTTGGGTTTGACTCTATAGTGCAGCTACGAACTGCTGAAGTGCATTTCTCTCCTGACATTCCACAATATGAGAAGAGGCCAGATTATTCCAAAGTCATTCCAAGTTTACCAAAGCAGGTTGTTTCTCCCCTAAAAAGTCACAGTCTATGTTACTCAACGTGATCCCAGCTCAGCATTTCGGAGAGTTTTCTGTCAGCCTTGCAAAATAAACAGGTCTCTCTAATGCCCCCTTTCGCCCCCTCCCCTCTTCCGTTTCTGTCTCCCTCTGTCTTTCCCTCTCTCCCTGTCAAAGCTGCTCATTCGCAGGTTGATGGGAGGCATCAGAAGGGATGAGTAAGAGGCATTTGAGACAAGTGTGTGAGAGGCACGGCGTGATATCGGTGGAGAGCGACGTCTCTCTGAGAGCTTGTCTCTGGTCATATCAACAACCAGGAGACAATGGATGATGCAGAAGAAAGGATAACCGGGGCAAACACCCAGGGGCAGGATGGCAATGTGGAAAGGTTACCACAGAGCAAGAGTACACAGGGGCAGAGGGGTCATCAGGGTGAGCGTGAGCTGGCTCTCCAACTCACGTCCCATCATTTAAACTCTTGTTTTTGTCTGCCTGATGCCCCCTCCCTCCACTTGCCATTCTCTTCCTGCCCAATCATTCCCTACATGTAGAGCCCCGTCAACCAGATCCGCACTGACAGGCCCGAGCTGCATGCGTACACTCTGACCGACTGCTCTTTTTGACTTTGCGCATGTGTGTGCATGTTTGTGCGTACATTTATGTGCAAAGAGAGGTGGGGGAGTAAATTTCGTTTCCCGGCCTCTGAAGGATCTTATTTTTGTGGCAGGGCTGTCAGATCTCTGTTGCCTCCACGCCAGACCAGTGCCAGCACCAAGTAAGTGGCAGCGCCTGATGAGAGTCACCAGCCTCTCTGACGGGTGCCCACCGTGACAGGGAATATGTTCTTCCAAATAGCAAGCTGGTAGCAACAGAGTGATGTGCACACAGTGGCACTATTGAGGGAAATTGGTTCCTTCACCGCAAAGAGTTTTTGTTGTTGTTGTTGTTGTAGAAAAATGGCAAACTGCAGACTGCAGGGACTTAGGCCTTCAGTAGGTTGCCATGTTTCTGGATTTTCCAACACATATGTGATCCATGAGCTTTTGGGATGCTAATTAAATTGTAAAAATATAAATGAAATAATCCTATCTTATCCTATATATCCATCCTATCTTATATAGGATATATACACATATATCTCACAACAGACCATAGATAGACAAAAAATAAAATAAATGACTCCAATATCATTAATTCTTTTGGGATATTTTCTAAATGAACATTTTCATTTTAGCTGAAAAAGTAATTACTAAAAAAAGTATTCAGGAGCTAATCATTTTTGACAAATTGCAGCTACACGTGTTGGTTGGCTTCATAGCTGTATTTCAGTAACGGCGAATATGCTTCTTCCCAAAATGCCAGTGGTGATTAAAATATGCAGTGTGATATTTATTATGTGACATACTATGAGAGAAGCAGGTCTGTTGAAAGTCTTTTAGATGATGGATTTGACTAATATGTAGCATGCTGCTTTTGCAAAAGGTGACCGATTACTAAAGCCTCATGAAACGGATTAAAAACCCCTCATCACACAAGCCCACAGGATGGCACATTAACAAATATTTCAGTTCAATTTTCATTCTTTTTTGTGTGTGTCTAACATGAGAATATGACTGGATGCTGAATATAGCCCAATGTGATGGAAAGACCACAGTGCAATAAATTTTACTGAGCACATTCTTTACCAAAAGCCAGATGCGAAAGACAAGATAAAGGGACCGCGACAGAGGAAGGCATTTAATACACGGAACCAAAGCCATAACGCTAAGTAGATGCTGCCCACTTAAATCTTTACATTCTTCATTCACTTTAGCTCACCAAACACGACAGTCCCCATAGGCGAGTAATGAATAATCATTAGCAAAAGGTCCACAAATTATTGATGTAAAATAAGCAATGATTCTTTTTTTTTGTTTCGCAATTTATTGCCATTAACAAGTAACTTGCAATCCAATAAATGTCAGCATGGCTTTCAGTTAATTAAAGGGAAAGATATTATACAGTAATGCAGGGTGGCGTTTATATCTCGATTTCCACAGACTGCAATTTACTGCTGAGCCTTTATTTGAAGGGAACCACAAATAATGGCTATTAAGCCGTCAGAGGATGGACAGGGGATCACATTAATGAAATTAGATAAGGTGGAATGGTGATCTACGCAGCTTGGACTCTGGAGGCGCACAAACCCATACAGACAAGCTGCATGCGAGCATGACACATTAGGATTGGGGGCTGTTTAGGTCCCTTTTCCACTTCTTCTTATTCCCCTGACCTGCTTGGCTCGTGTTTTCGTTTTCTTCTTCACCTTTTCTACATTTTGTCCAAGCGCCAGCCAGAGCCCAGCAAGGTGTTCAACATGAGGGCCTGTCAGCTCATCAGGGAAAGTTTCCCTGTTTGTCTTGAGCTCGGTAGGCAGCCAGTCAGTCCATCAACCCCACCATCAACACCACCAACACACACACACACACGTGTCCACATCTCCCCCACTAACAGGGAGGTGTCACTCGGGGAGGCAGCTGCAGTCGCTGGTGTGACGGCTCTCCTCAAATCAGAGACCCTCGTCCCTGTCAACAGCAACCTGGCCCTGAGGCTACCACTGTCACACAGCGTACATCCCTTCCAACACGCGCGCACGCACACACACAACCACACGCACAAACCCAAAACGAGGAGCTGAACAGAAGAGCAGATGGAAGAGGTGGCTGTGTTCTATCTGGAGAGCTGAAACTTACTGCATTAGGTGAGCAGGGTGATTGAGAAGAAGAATAAGAGCAGTAGAGGAAGGGGGGAAAAGGGGAGAGGTAAGGATTAAGGGAGGGGTGAAGGATGAGTGTTTTAGTGAGAACAGTGAGCCTGATTTCCTTCCTGACAGAGAGGCCCAATTATTAGCTGTGACAGTTTAGGGAAATTGGCCGTGAGTGAGATTGGACAGATAGGAGCCGAACAGATAGAGGACCTGAAATTCTTCAACAGGGTAGAAATCCAGCTGCATAACTCTGTTTGTACAAATGCAACAAAGAACACTTGTGATCCGACAATAAGAGGGCACTTAAAACATGAAACAAAACACTCAACATGTCCTTTTTTGCCTTTGTTCTGATCTCCTCAGTCTTCTCATCGCTCTTTGGACGTGGATGTGTGCGTGTATGAATGACTTGGCCTGCATTTGCGCTGGCAGCAAACATAAGAGGTCCTCTGTGCAATCGGACAAGGTGCCGATATCTCAGTCATGTGACAGTGACTTCCTGTCTGTATGTCAGACAGCAACTGAAGGCTTGTCAATACAAGCTCGTGCTCACATCCTTTCCCATCTCCTCAAATACAAACGCACACAAGCAGTGCAGACCTGAAAAACTGCGTTTTTCTCTTGTCAATTCCCACAGTGATTGAAAACTTTAGACTATGACTAACTATGACCGTGACTAATTTTTCTATAATCTTTACTATATTTTGCTACTTGTTTTGCTAATTTATTTGTTTCTATAACTGTTCAGTTGGGATTAATATATTAATATTACTCAGGTCAGGTGGTAAATTAGTCTCTACATGGAACTAGTAGCATTATGTTTAATATATTATCCACTGAGAAAATGCAATGTTATCTATTTATACAAAAATAATTAAAATAATTTTAGGGAGTTCCGCTTTGTCCAGATTTTCCCTTTTCATCTGAGGACTATGTACCAAAATCACTGTGAGCCTGGAAGGTATTTCAAAGGACAACACTGCCCTCCTATGTCTGTATGATGCTATTAAACTAAGTCATCCATGCTGCCTTTACTATCTGCTACGTGTGTTACAAATAAGGATTTTTGACTTTCAAAAATGTACAAAATGAACCTCATAATCTAATCTGTGCATATTTTGTGTATCATGTACCTTTTAATTAATGGAAAATGAAAAAAGATTTAATGCGAAACGCACAAAAAGAAAAATCCCAGTCTGTGCCGCCACTATCAGATATGTTTATTTGGACAGATAGGTGCTTCGTGCTGTTACTACATCCCATCTGTTCTATCCTTAACATTTGTCATTGATTGCAGCCAAGCCCACATTGACGGTTTTAATTCATTTACGAACTTGTCATTCCACATCATTGATTAAGTTGTCCTTCATCCGAGCTTTAATTATATGCAAAGATAAAAGATTTTCTCATTATTGTGTTTAATCTAATGAAAGGCCTTGTGCTACAGCAGGAGCCAGTTCAGAGGTCCAGACTATTGACCTTGGAGGGCATAGCTTGCGGATGAATGTTTTTAATTAGAGAGAGCAAACGGCTTTGGGAAAGAGAGTCTTGAGTTGTCTGCAATGCTGGTGGGTGGGACAGGTTGGCACAGAGCAGTTTAATAGATCTCAACAGGTCACTCGACTACAGCTCAGATCTTATCAACGTTTAGCACACTGCAAAAATATTCATCTTAAAGGGAATATAGTTTAGCATTTTTAACATTTTAATACAAATCCAGTAGTCTGTTACACAATTCTTTTTGTACGGGAAACACTTTAAAAAAAAAATAGCTGAAGTATAAACATCTTGTCAAGATGTGTTTTTCTTTCAGAAATAATCTTTGCCAGCTTGAAGTTTACAAAACTGGACAGACTTTGTAAGTAGAAGTGGTTTTATCATTAACAGCTGAAATTTATATGTTGTATTTTGTACTGCAATAGAAAGAACAGAGTAAAGAAAGCAGACACACAATTCATAGTATGCGTCTGTAAACCAGCTTTTCTTTTAATATTCATTAATAATAGATGTTTTCATTCAACTCCCATTATTGTTTCCATTACACCTAATTCGTTCTATGAGTGGAAAACCACAAGATATGGAAAATTCATGATTGTTTAAAGCAAGTTTTAAGTTGAGGCAGAAGAAAGTGAACAAATATTTTGGTATAATTCTCTTTTACACAACCATCACATCTGCCTGTTTGAATTTAAACAAATAAATAAATAAAGAATGAATAAATATTTTATTAGATATGCTTCAAATTGTGAATTTTTCAAGAGATGAAAAAGTTTTTGTGTTACTTTGAAGCACTATTGTAGTATAGTTCGTTGAAAAGTTACACGTGGGAAAGTTCCTAAAAATCTAAATTTCATTTCACACATACACTGGCCACTTTATTAGGTATATTCTTGCTAATACCAGGGTGGACCCACTTGCCTTCAGAATGTCCTTAATTCTTCATGGCAACCTGCTGGATACATTTCTCAGAGGTTTTGTTCCACATTGACATGACGGCAACACAACTGCTGCAGATTTGCTGGATGCACATCTGTGATGGGAATCTTCTGTTCCACTGCATCTATTGGATTGAGATCTGGAGATGGTGGAGGCACAAGTCTGAGATGATCTGAGCTTTATGATATAGTGCGCAGCAGCCATCAGAAGATGGATGCACCGTGGTAGGCGGTGGTGTTTGTACTAAAGGACCCAAAGTTTGCCAAGAAAACACCTCTGACATCATTACACCACCACCAGTCTAAATTGATACATGTCAGGATGGATCCATGGTTTCACGCTTTTTATGCCAAATTCTGATTCGACCATCTGAATGGTTCAGCACACCAGACTCATCAGACTATATTTTCGTCTTCTGTTGTTCAGTCTGTGTAAATTGTAGCCTTAGTTTCCTTTAAACTGACAGTAGTGACACAGAGTGTGGTCTTCTGCTGCTGTAACCCATCTGCTTCAAGGTTTGACGTGTTGTGAGTTGCTTTTCTGTCTGCCTTTCTTGTAATGAGATATTTGAGTTACTGTTGCCTTCCTATCAGCTCAAAACAATCTGGCCATTCTCTTCTGACCGCTGGCATTAAGAAGGCATTTTCACCCAGAGAACAGCTGGTCACTGGATATTTTCTATTTTTTAGGCCATTCTCTGCAAATCCTAGAGATGGTTTTGTGAGAAAATCCCCGTATATCAGCAGTTTCTGAAATATTCAGACCAGTCTGTTTGGTGTGAACAACCATACCATATTCAAAGTCACTCAAATTCTCTTTCTTCTCCCTTCTGATGCTCAGTTTGAACATCAGTTGGTCACCTTGACCATGGCTACATGTCTAAATTGAATTGGCTGCCGTGAGCTGCTGCCGTGCAATTGGTTAATACAATACTTTAGTACATAAAAATTAAAAAATAAATATTGGATTGGCTTGAATAAAAACATGACTCAAAGGTTTTTAAAGTCTGAAACCGAGCAGATGCAACAAACAGGACATACCACTAGGTGGAAGTGCTACTTCATATGGAGTCTTGCTGACAATACACACAGCCATATTTTCATATTTTATTTCAGTTTACTCTGAAAACATTTTGACACCCAGTTTATTTACAACAAGTAATCATCAAGACACTATTGGTGCATATAATAACACACAGATGATGAATGTTGATTTGTATTTGAATATTTGTTTGTATAACTTTGGGATATTTTAGACCTTGAGTGATATAATCTAAATTTGTGGTTGTTTTTATTGCGTTTTTGAACTGCATTTAATCTCCCTCAGGAAAAAAAAAAGAATAAAAAGAAAGGTTTAATGTAAACATCATCAATTTCAATCTTTCGAAAATTAGTTTGTCACAGTCTTTATTAGCACTTTAACAGGTTCATGTCACTGAAACGCTTTAAATTACCTGAATCAAAATATTAAGAAAAGAATAGAAAATTCCAGTTACATATTCAAAATATGGCAAAAAATCTCATTTACAAGGCAGCACACAAAAATGGGCCACTCTAGGAAACACTTAATACCGTCACCATAATTACCACCACATCATTGGACAAAAACGCACGCAGACAAAAGATAAGAACACTTTAGAGCAGCTGTTCTGCATGTGTACTAGATATAAGTTCAAGTCCATGATGCTGAAGCACCGTCTGCTTTTTTCTAGGAACACATGGTGTGTCACAGAATGCAATCAGCTAGATTTAGGACAGCAAGTCAAACGTTTACCTAATTAAAGAAAGTGGATTATTAGTCTAGTTATGCAAATGTTTTCAGGTTCTGTGTTTCCCAGCATGAACAGAGTCATTCAGTCCACATAACAACAGAGCTAAATTTGGTACTTTACCAATAGCTGTATTATTTATTTTTTGGTTTTCTTTCTTGTCAAAGATTGCATCAGAAAGAAAGACATTAAAAGCAAATGGAAAATATGAAGAAAGAGAACAAGAACAAGAAATGCAGTAAAGATCTTTCCAGCCAGGAATCAAACCCCACACTCACTGCTCAGGAAATATGAGCCCATGTGGTATGCATCCTCAATCACATGGCTATAGAGGCACCCCAGTGGTCCATTTTTATTTTATTTTATTTATTTGTTTGGGTTTTTTTGCATGATTTGCATGATTCATTGCAAACACTCACTAAACAATCCACCACCACTTTCCACTAGGTGGCAATATGCATTCATTAAGTCATTCTGCTATTTCATTCATACATTGACTCAGCCAGACCTGTCTGCTTGAAGATTTCAGCCACCTGCCTAGAGTGCAGCATCTTAGCTGACAGGGCCTCAAGGATATCATTCTGGTCCACAGCTGTGGCTGTCCGGTAAATGAAGGTCCCCATAGACTCCAGGCCTCGCATGCCTAGATTCACTCCACAACCTGGAGGAGAGATAAACCACATACAGCATAAATGCATTAAATAAAATCTATCTGTTAAGGTAAAACACATATTTAAGAAGTCCACATTTTGCACACAAATATCAGCCTATAAAGCCTTGAAGTTAATCTTATGGTCCAAATGAAAACAACACGGTGACACATTAATAAATATTCAGCAGCATTAAGACAAAAGCAGATAAGCGTCGGCTGAAAGGCCACTGAGTGCAGTAATGACTCACACACCCATCAACATGCTGCATGCATAAAAAGGATTTATCTTCTCCTCGCATCTCTCTTTCCTCCTATCGTACTCTTTTTAATTTTCTCATCGGTTCAAAGCTTTTTAATTCCGCTGAATGTGATTCTTCCGATGGAAAAACACTCTGTCTTATTCATGGCAGTGCAATAACTGATGCTTTGTAGACACCTACCTGTGTCAAAATTAAGGACACGTGCTGCCTCACCCTCCACTGTGACCGCCACATTGTCCCCCTCTATGTAGGCAGCACTGATGCGTCTGTGCGACAGCTGAATCTCAAAGAGACGACGGCTGCACTGCATGTGATGGAGTGTCACGTCGTTGAGACGAGGCTCTATGTCTGTCTTATAAGCATTGAAAGATTGATGGAAAATATTCTTCATGATCTGGGAAAAACAAACAAAAAAGGCAAAGTTTCCAGCATGATTAAAGGTCACTGATGTTTGAGGTGAATGATGTTTACACACGTATCAAGGCTACAGTGCGGACTACTCTTAATCATGCTCCCACCACAGAGGTACAACAAGAAGGTTTTCATTTTCTTAATACAATAAAGCCTTGATAAAAAAAAAAAAAATAAAAAAACCCCTCAAAAAGCTATTTGGCCCATGCATAGAGAGGATTTGGGGTTGTAAATATAATCATATGTTGTGATAATTATTTACAACTGTGTTAATTTAAAAAATCTGCAAAAATCCCAATAATTCTAAGTTCATAAAGATATAAGCTTTGCTGATACAAGCATTTTTATATGAATCAAAGTGGATTCAAACTTTAATCAAAACATTTGTTAAAACAAATTAATTTGCAACTATTGCAACTGTAACTATAGCTATATATGACTATATTCAAGAAAAACTAACCTTATCAAATATAAAAAGCTTGTCTTTGTCATATATCATATGAATAAAAGATTATTCGGTTTTGCTCTGTTAACTCAATAGAAAACCCAGGCTTCATCTTGGAACTCTGAGACATTTTGTGTGTGTGTGTGTGTGTGTGTGTGTGTGTGTGTGTGTGTGTGTGTGTGTGTGTGTGTGTGTGTGTGTGTG
>VVHJ01046186.1:0-15695 GCA_015107715.1 Tylochromis polylepis
TTTGATGCAGAACGCCTGATTGTTCTGTAAATAGTTTGAAATGGTTATAAAAAAACGCCTTGGCTGCATTTTTAGGTCAATAGCTGCATTTAACTTTGTTGTTTGCAAAACTTGTGCATAGGTTTTTAAAATGTACAATTTATATTTGCATTTCAAGTTATGAAAATGATTCGTTAAACATGTTCGTGGTCGTTACAGTAAAAAACAACTTTTTTCTTCTCAGATTTTATGTTTTTTGTCTGATTCTAGATCAAATACAGTGTGTCAAAATGAAAAAATAACAGTAAATTCAGACATGTGAGGTTGTGCTGAAAAGAATGATACCAAACAAGGTGAGGTAAACCGTTTGTAAAGGTGAAATGTAGAGGTCCAATCAAAAGTAGTCAAAAACAGCCAATTACACCCTGGACCCCAGAGGGTTAAGGCAGCACAGAAGATCATTGGCTGCCCTCTCCCCTCCCTGATGGACATTTATTCCTCCCGCTGCCTCAGCAGAGCAACAAACATCACCAAGGACAGCTCCCAGCCTGGTTTTGACCTGTTCAACCTGCTGCCCTCAGGGAAGCGCTACAGGTGCATCAGCACAAAGACCGACAGACTCAAGAACAGTTTCTTCCCAAAAGCCATAACCACCCTGAACTCACACTCACACCTGAATGCACTGACGACACAGCTCCACCCCCCAATCCAAGGACTTCCTCCTACACACAGACTATGCAAGCTACCATCACTACTGTGCAATATTTAATTTACGTGCAATAACCCACACTGTAAATATATAATCCTATTTTTTTTAAAATATTTGTATATTTGACATTTTTTGATATTGAACTGTTAATATGTGTATAGTGCTGCAGAACTGTGCACCTTACCCCCCTTTTCTCTATATGTGTGCACTGGTAGGAGTTGCTCTGAATCTCATTGTGTATGTGTATAGTGACAACAAAAAAAGCATTCTATTCTATTCTATTGTTCTATAAGCATTAATAAGTCATCCTAAAACAGGACATCTGCAGTGTTTAATCTCTTTATCACCCTTAAACAGCTGAGAGAATAAAAACTAAAACTGTTGGGAGCAGGTTATATTCAGAGTTTCGGATTAAAATCATCTTGAAGTCTTCACTGATCGTTTCACTGATCCTTTCATTTAAAGCATGTTTTAAGTGCATTATAGATTCTCTGCTTGGGGAATATGTTGTATATGTGCAGCTTGTAAAACTGAATAGAGCGAAAACTGTGTGTAGCACTGTCACCGGAATTTCTGTGCATTCATTTGGTGATTGAGAGAATGTATTTGTAGTCTTTGTATGTATTTGTATTTGCATGTAATGAATTTTTCTGTGATTGAGTCTAATCTGCTGCTCTGTAAAAGAGTCTCTAGTAATCTCTCTTACTCTGGTGGAATTGCAGCTACTAGAACACAGAACACTCACCAAGAATTGGCTCATCAGTCAGTTTAATTTCAGTTTGACCTGCGACAAACTGAAGCAATTTCCACGTCTTCTTTATCAGGCTGTGGGACGGTGAACTTTAACGTTTAAATGAATCCAGTTTCAGATCTCTAACGTGCAGCCATCACATTAGAAATCAACAGCAGCACTGAAGTGCACTCAGCGATAAAATAACTAACTGGAATCAAGATGTTTATTTTACCGCTCTATGTGCTTGATCACCAGATTAACAATCATCTCTTCTCCTTTACAGAAGGGTTGGCTTTTATTGTTATTGTTTCTGTTTGATGCATTTTTAAACACCTTTTGATAATGTTTCTGTTGTAGGTGTCATAGGAATCATTTTCTGTGGAAGAAGAGTCATATGATTCGTGAAATGTCCCTTTTCGATTGGTCAGGTACTGCCAACACCACCTCTTTCATGTGAATGCACAGGGGAAACCCTTAAACTTAGTGAGTTGGTAACCTTTGTATGACCGTTTATCATGATTGATGATGTTAGGATAAGTGAGTCCAGATGAAGGAAAGATATCCTGGATATACTGAATGAGCTTTGTAGTACAGGCCCCAGGTTAGGTTTGCAGCATAATTAACCCCGGTAAGAAGAGGGCTAATGTCATAGCAGCTGTGTGGCTGGCAGAGGTTAGACCCCAACACAAGACTCAGAGACTCAAGGAGTAAACTAATAGGTGGTTTAATTAAACTAAAATGAAATACAAAATAACCCAAGTAAACAAACCAGAAAAACCCAACCTTTGTATCAAAAAGGCAAACATACTGCAAGGGAGAACGCAACAGAGAACAGAAGGAGCTGTAGACCGTATGTACACACAAGGGATAACGAGGGAACAGGTAACAGGTCACAGTGTCAAGACACACAGGCTAGACACTGGGATCAGGGAAAAACAGACATGGAGACATCACCGGGGAGACTGAAGGAATAACAAAACATGGGGATAAGACAGACATGAACAGACCAGAAATCAAGAACCATAAATGCAAACTCAGAGGCACTGGAAAATGACATGTTCAGACGCAAGAACATAATTAACTCATACTTTCAAAGAAGTAAATAACTAATCCAACTCAAACACTGGGTCGAAGACCCAGGACTGTGACAGTTAAACCTGGATAAGTCAAAATTCTGCTTCGTAGTATAGGCCTCTACTCCAACTCCAACTTACTATTTTAAAATACTAATATATTTTGGGCCAAGAAATATAAAATAATACTGCACGGAAGATAGCTGGGATAGGCTCCAGCCCCCCCGCGGCCCTGAAAAGGATAAGCAGTAGAGAATGGATGGCTGGATGGACTGCAAGGAAGTATGTCCTCCGTCACCAATCAATAGCCAGAATACAACATCGGCATCTTTTTGGTCCAGTGTTCATTTCCAAATCTCACCATCAGTTCGCTTATCAGTGAGTCAGCAGTATTTTATTTTCCTCATATGTATCTTTCTCTTCTAGAATATTAATAGTGAAACAGTGTTGTCTGCAGTTTCCTCCTGAGGAGAAACAATATGCTGTTCAGCTTTATATTGTCATGACAACAGAGTTTTTTTTTTAATCCTTTACTTATCCAACACAGCTCTAATCACCTGGGCTCTGTTGAGCAGCACAAAGAAGTACATTTAATTTAATCTAACATCCTCTGCCCTCCAATTAATTTCAACTGACCTTTTAATGAGAAGTGAATGAACAACGCCGCACTGCATCGTATTTGCCCTGTGAAATCTAACACTGGTTCTTTACTAATTTGGGGTTGCAGATTTTTAAAAAATATATAGCTCCTGCTCTATCATGTCACATAAACATGATCCAGATGTTTTTGACGACATGCTTCACGTGTTTTTATTGCCAACAGTTGTGAGCATGTTGCACATGAGGGAGGCTGTTCGTTGACAGTGCAAAAACCAGCCTGAGATGTGTCCTCATGGCATACTTTGCACCCATGCCATTTGGTCATTCCGTCCAGTTAATAGAAACCTATGAAAATGTGCACATTGTGTGAGCTACAATGAGCATGGACCACATGTGGAAAAAAATGGAATAGCATTTTGTGATAAAACTGTACTTGACGGAATATTTCTATTGGTATTTTTTAACTCCGCATCAGTGAATTAAGTAATATTAACTGTTGTCCAGAAAACAGCAGAAATTTAATTTTTTGATAAAGGGATGTGTAAATAATGAGGACTGTGTCACGTTAATGCATCAATACAGGCAGGGGAGAAAGAAGAGCTTAAACCTTAAAATAAAGGAAAGCAAAGCAAAATAACAGGAATCGAATAAATGAAGCTCTGTTTACGTAGAGTGTGATCCTCTGCTGCTGGACTTCCAGGCCAAATCGACACGTTTTGTGTGAGCCTTGGGAAGAGCTGTGAATGCTACGTGTTGACATTTTATAGAGTGATGGAGTGCTGATAAAGTAAAATGAGGTGAGGGGGGAAAAAAACAACCCTTGCATAGAGCAGTAGCCTGTCATTCCTTGCAGGACTAAATGAACTGCTCTATTATTGTTGTGAGAAACATTACTGCGGTGTATTCCATTGTCTTCACTTTCTTTATTGTTATAACTCTTTTATCCAAATTGAGTTTTCAGGGAAATGTTAGGAGCACATAAATGGAGGCAAAGATCATAAATATCAGAAAATGTTATGCAACTAGGTTTTAACATGAGCAACTGAAATTACATAAAGTTTAATTCATGAAAAAATATGTTATTGATGCAGCTTCTGAATAGTGGTGAAAAGGATAGAGCCCCACTGATTGATCCTGTAGTACATATTTAATCAAGCCCACAATTACAACCACTAAGAATAAGAATACTAAGGGATGACTGCAGACTAGCTGCCACAGTTTCTAAATGCAACATATTTTTCTGTTCTTTCAAATGTCATTTTAGGTGCAGTGCCACCTCAGATGACAGCTGTGCAATATTGGATTTCAGCATTTTTCTCTTTCTTACAGAGATTGCACCTAATAAACCTGAATATCTTATTACCTATTGGAAACATGTCATGAAACCATTCGCATTCATATCACCTTAGGAGGAGCAAACTGTAATAACCTATATATGAACACCTTCCTTTTATAGATATTTCATATCAACATGAAATATGGCTAATGTTCCCCAAATCTTCATGAAACTGTAATAGTATTCCATCCATCCATTCTCTACCACTTATCTTTTTTTTTCAGGGTCATGGGGGAGCTGGAGCCCATCCCAGCTGTTTGTCACAGGGCTGACACATAGATACACATTCACAGGCAATTTAGAGTTTCCAATTAACCCATCCCCACTGACTGCATGTCTTTGGACTGTGGGGAGCGGGGAGAACATGCAAACTCCACACAGAAAGACCCCAGCCTGATGGTAGAATTGAACTCAGGACCTTCTTGCTGTGAGGCAACAGTGCTAACCACTGCACCACTGTGCTGCCCTGTGTAATAGTATCATATATGCTTATTTAGTGCTTCTGTTTAGCATCAATATTTTTGCTTGAATGTTCATCTTGAAAGTGCATACCTAATGGTCTTGGATGTACATGTGCTCGGAGCTGTGCTGGTGTATAACTTTATCTTAGTGTGATTATGTAAATGCAATTAGAGTCTCTTTATCTATTGAAAGGCATGAGGATGAAAGCAAGGCAGACTTGACCTGCTACACATTCCATCTTCTGTCCCGTGCTCACCATAAGAATATCAATATTCATGCATTAATCCAGCGAGACAGGCTGAAAGTAAAAAAAGGAAAAAGAAAAGAAAAAGACAACAGAGAAAAAGGCAGCACTGAGTTACCACCATGATTATGGAAGGCATGGAAAAAAAAGTGTGTGGGTAGAAGAAAAAAGAACTAAATAATTTGTGAGGTCAAATCAATATGACAAGACTGGTCAGGAGAATGTTAATAAGTGATAGATATGGAAGCAGCTTGTGTTCTGCATGTTGGCAATGTGTGTCATAAACCATCAGTAAGTTTCTGACACTGATGACTGGAAGTCAACCTCACTACCAAAGCTGTTGGGCATTAACATGCTTCAGCTTCTTTAGTCTCCATGCAAAACTTGCTACAGAACTACAACTCTGATAAGACACTCACAGCAGGCAAGGTTCCCGTATGTTAGTGCCCGAGCAAAATCTGGGGTAATGAAATATCTGTGTCTGTCTACAACTCGTATTTTCAAAACAACTTCCCTACTTTTGTTTTGATGCATTTGAGGCGAGTTCATTTTCTCACGTCATTGGTCTTTTTTGGGGGGGGGCAATGCCGGAAAAAGTGCAGATGTCCATAAGCTGCGGTTGCCGTACTTCAGCAGGTAATTTCAAATGCAATATTTCTACCAGCTCAACAAACATCAGCAGAGACAAATTGTTTGTGTCTACAGTTTGTCGTACAGTGTGTATACTAGCTAATGATACAGCCGCTCTTCACAGGAGAGAAAAGAAAGATAAGAAAGACAGAACAGGTGAGTCATTGGTATTTGACCAAACTGGAAATTTAAAGCTTGCATGTAAGTCCTCATGTTTTTAAATCAGATATTGGGTCTGTACATGTGATATTACGTTTTTTCGTATTGTTAAAATGGAGTATTAGGGCCACATTAAGACAAATAATATCACTGATCATTTTGAGAATAAAACTGAAATTTCAAGATTCAAGTTGAAAATCTATTCTGAAAAAAAAAGTCAAAATGCTTGCCCTGCAACAGACTGGAGACCTGTCCAGGGTGTACCCTGGGTGTACACCCCCCCGCGACCCTGAATTGGATAAGCAGATGAGAACAGATGGATGAAACGGATGGATGGAAGTCAAAATGCATTTTCGAGAAAAAAAGTCAAAATACTATTTTGAGAAAAAAATCGAAATGTGGATATTACAGTTGTTTCCAGACAAACTCCCACGCTCACTATACCCTCTGAGTTAGCGAAATCGTACTTCAGAATTAGCTTTAGTAGCAAGGAAGGATACGATTTCTCTTTTAATAGATAAACATAATGTGGTGATAAGAATAAGCACGTTGAAATCATGGTAGAGAAAGCTGCATCTGGTCTGATGGAAAAAAAACACACAAACATGGCTGGGTTTGTACAAAATGAAATGGTTGATAATGAACAGATGCAAGTATATCAATGGTTACACCACTGCACAATAAAGAGGATGTATGTTGTATCACAAGACAGCTAATCAATTCATTTCCACAAGGCATTTTGCATGGAGGGCTCGGAACAGGAAGCAAAAGCAAAGTCCAAACAAAGAGCCAGAAACTCCGGAGGCCGATTGCATGGAAAGCGGCAGTGACGAAACAGTTCTGGGGGTCGCCTGCGTGGAAAGCGGCGGTGACGAATCAGTTCTGGGGGTCGCCTGTGTGGAAAGCGGCGGCTACGGAGCAGTTCTGGAGGCCTACCGCTTGGAAAATGACCCCACTGAAATAGTTCTGGAGGCCATCTGCGTGGAAAGCAGTGGTGACGAATCAGTCCTGGAGGTCGACCATGATCAAAGATATTCTGACAACAGATCCAGAGGACGATGACACAGGCAAAGAGGGGACCCTTCAGGACCCAAACGAGGGAGAAAATGGAAGGGGAGAACTTCAGGTCGTGTTAGGATTTAAAATGATTAAATAAAGCCATTTCTTATTATTTTTATATACACATCGCATGTGCTCATTATCGAGTTGGCACTCTGTGTTTTTGAGGGTCGGGAGCCTTGTCCAGCGCTATGTCTGAACTGAAATATTGAGAATTGGCGAAGAGCGCAGAGGGCTCTTTTTTGCTACATGCTTACACATCACATCAAATAACATTCAGGATGATATTTTCTGGGCCAAAGAGAGTCCAAACAGAATGTCCCGATAATAATTAGAATCAGTGGGATAATATCAAATAATGAAGGGTAGGCAGGGAGGTGTTTTTGTCTCTGTCATTCCAGGAAAGGAGCAGATAACGAGGGACGTGAACGGACGAGGAGCCTCGAAGGGAGACAGCAGGACCGCCACGTCGGTTCCGGAAGAAGAGTCATAATAATAATGTGTTATTGTTTGGGTATAAAACTGTACTGTACTGTCTTCACAGGGTCATCCTCTGTGTGAAGACAGACGGCTGTGTTCACAGAGAGGGCCAGCGCTGTAAACTAATTCAAACTGCCGAAGCAAATTAAATCTATTTAAATGATAGATATTTCTCCTGTTTCCTTCGAAGAAATTGAACACAACAAATTGGTGACCCCGCATGAGTTTTTCGATTGGAATAAAGGAGAAAGGAGAATTGGAAAGGCTCGCTGACGGAATGGTGGCCAGCGGCGGCGTGGCTTTGTAGATGTCTGGCATTGGTGTCAACGTGGTGTGGTAGGTGCAGGCCGTGCAAGACGTGGACGTGCAGGCCATCCAGAACATGGATGTGGCTTGGCGGGTGGAGGCCGTGGACATGCAGGATGTGAAGGCTGGGGCCGAGCAGGACGTGACCCGGCAAGCACAACCTTTGACTCAGGCTGGGACGGTCCGGACGGCGCGCAGACCTCTGGCGGAGGCGAAGTTGGACCAAATGGCGCAGAAACCTCCAGGAGAACAGGATTGGAACCAGATGGTGTGCAAACTTCTGGCGGAGCAGAAACAGACGGTGTGGAAACCTCTGGCGGAACAGGTTCAGAACCAGAACCAGGGTCAGCTCGCCTGCGCTCCCAGCTGAAGATGTAGATGGCTGAGATGACTCTGCTGAGCTCCCAGCAGAGACTGATGCAGGAAACTGGGACGGCTCAGCAGAGCTTCCAGTGGAGGCAGGTGATGGCTGCATCGGTTGCAAAACCTCCCGGGGTCCAGAGGCAGCTGAGGCCACAGGGTCAGCCACTGACCAACATTTAGCAGTAAGCAGCCTCACAAACAGTCTTAGTAGTAGCCAGCTCAGTTGAAACAGTCTTTAAATCTTCTGAGCTGGAGTTAACAGTCTCTGTAATTATTAATCCAGCCGGATGGAAAACAGTTTTTTAAGTCCACAGAATTGTAATAAATGGCCTCAGAATGAATAGTCTCTTTATTTCCCAGCTCAGATGGAGCACAAAAAAGTCCTTTTCACTCACCATGGCCATTTGCTCTGAGGAAGTCCTGGGTTCCAGCCATGGTGATGAACGCCAGTGGCATTGACGCTGCTTCCTCTTGGAGGAGGGAGCGGGGATGACAGAGGAGGCCAGCGATGATGGAAAGCTGGTGACTGGCTCCTCATCCTCCGACCATATCGCTCACCCGCTGCGGCGACAAGGAACATGTAGAAAAGAGTAACTAAAGATGGAACACAGGGAAGGCACAGTGACAGAAAACTAAAGCCTAGAAACTACAAACTATAAATATAACATAAGCAGAAAACAACTAAGAACCATGAACAGTACTAAGTGACAGAGTATAACTTAAACCAGAAAAATACTGGGGGTCACAGACCCAGTGCCATGACACAACTAGTCTAAAACAAACTAAGAAACACCCAGATATCAAGTTAAATTTGAGAATTTAATGTCAAAAACTCTCAGAACAAAGGCATTTAAAGCCATTAATTACATTCTTCAACACTGAATCATGCTGTTTGTCAGGGTTCCTCGGTTGTTGACCTAGTGTTTTCAGTTGGACTTTGTCACCGTTTAGTTTTTCATCCCTGTTTCCTGTTTTGTTGTGCCAGTTATCCGTGTACATTATGTTCAATTCTGCTTCCCATGTGTCATTAGTTAGATTTAGTTCAGCTGTGTACCTACCTGTTTCTAATCATCCTCATTATGCAGTGTATTTAAGCCCTCAGTTTCTCTCAGTTCCTTGTCTTGTCATTGTCTAATCGGCCTGTGTCTTTCAAGTCCAGTTCAGCTCAGCGATTCAGTCTCTTATGTTCTGTTCATCCTGTCTACATAATAAACAGCGTCCACGTCTTTCACCAGCCTGCAAGTCCTGTGTTTGGGTCCTCTTTGAGTGGGAGTGTGGAGCATTGTGCCGACAGCTACCTCCTCCAGCTTATCTGTCAAACATGTTGAGGTGTTCTCAGGTCATCCGATAGATAAAATCACTCCAGCAGAGCTTCCTCTCGGTAGGACATACCCAGTCAGAACACCTTAACCTGGAGACGTCCGGCTGGCTCCTTTTGATGTGGAGGAGCAGCTTACAATATTAACGACAAATGAAGATTATGCATTATGTAAACAGCTAATTAAAACTTAGTACATTGAGTCAACCAAATGATTTCTCACAAATGCTATTTTGAAACTGTACCCTGTACTGGCTTGAATGTTTTAGTAAACAAAACAGAAGTTTTCCCCTCACCATCACCAAGGCTTTCCTTCCTAGTGTGCCCAGGGAATTATTACACTCAACCCCTTTGCCTCACATGTCGGTCAAAATTATCAGGAAGACAAAACTTATCTGTTACAGTGATAAACTGCACACCAGTTGACCTCACCAGTTGAGAAAGTGACCATATGCTGCGAGGCTAAATACAGCAACCTGGGTTTGACTGTGACCTCTCCCCAGTCTCTTGTGACACAGAAAACTCCGACTTTAAGCTCAACATAGCTTACTAAGACAAACAATCGCATTTCACACTACACCCTAGAGATCTCAGAGAAGTGAAATCATAGCCAGGGACAGTTTGTCTAGCATGCTATTTTCACATCATTTTTCCAGAAAAGACAAGAGCTTTAGCTACAGATTTTAATTGTTTTTAGATTTCACTGGACAAGCACTGCTTGCTTGAGATGTCCCTAAAAGAGTTAAATAATTGACCATTGTGATGCCCAGCTGACTGAGGACTGCCTGTAAGCCAAAGGACAGATTACCTGTGAATCAGTGGCTGTGTAATACATGCTGGTGTCTTTACCTTTAGATGGAACACAGCACTGCACCCTGCTGACATAAAACTCTTTACAAGGTGTTAACAAGGTTTATCTTCATTACAGCCCCAATGTTGTCTAACCTGAAAATAGCATAATGATAGGTTCTGGGTCTTAACATAACTTGAAAATGTAACGTTTCAACTTTTTCTAAGGCGAGTTTTTTGGTTAAAATTGCCCGGTTGGATTTTTTAAATGAAAGCTTGAGCAGAGTTGTGATTTTGTAATATAAACAGCATGTTTGCCAAAAAGGGACCAGGGGCTTGTGCTACAAAGCCAATTAAACATACGTAGAATTTTTATTTCACTTTCACTTTTCATTATTTGGTTACACTTACATTAACAATGCAGTCAGGCAAAGGTGGTTATGAACCACTGTAATTAAATTCAATGTAGGTATGAGGACACTCATTTAAACAGCAGTTTGTGAACACGTGAGGACCCACACCAGATTCAGATTGTGTTTTTTCTCGTTTATTTTAGTGTATACAGTGCTTTCAGATCTGACATTCCTCGGCTCTCCAGCTCACTCTTTTGGGATTAATGCCTCATGACTGGCATCACATGTTTGTGTTTTGTCTTTTACTGCACACAGCGTACTGTAGAATAGTTTTGGATTCACTCGGACACTAACAGACAAAGACCCCTTCACAAGAATGTGGCTGGGGGTTGTGGTACCAACAAGACAACAAGGCCATAAATCAGGTGCCGTTATGGAATGTACCCTAGCTCCATCATTATGCAGGTCTGACCGGAGGGTAAGAGGTGGTTGTCATGGTAACAAGAGTGTTGCTGGAAGAAGGTTGAAGTGGCGTCTCCAAATAAGGAGATGACCTGAAAGTTGCAGAAGAAGAAACGTGAGCCGACATCAGACCTAAGGCCACCCTAAACTGTTTTGACAAATCATGTTAACATTGTGTTTTTGTGAAATGCATTAAAAGAGCGTTTACTGCCTGGGTGCAGCAGCCTTTTGTCTCTGAGCCAGAGAGAGGAGGTCCATGGCGCCATGTAAAACTAATTTGAAATTCTAACCGTTTTGATACTAAATTGTAAAAACTCATAATTGGAGCATATTTGTCTTCTCTCTCATAAAAAACCCCTACAACCCCCTCGCTTCTCTTGTCCTGGCATCACTAAAAGAAGGAAAAATTCTCATTAGAGTAACCATTTCCATCCTCCTTGGCAATGCCCCTTGAGCCCACTGCACCACATTTCCCCCCTGCAGGGGAGTCAAAGACCACACCCCTGCCACAAAGTTATATTGCTTGACATTTATAGATAAACACACCACAAGCTATATTCAAGCATTTCAGTAGAGTTTAATGTCCTTGGTAGAAGCTTCCACTGACAGTAGTACCTCATGCCTGAGGATGTTGCTTCTTTTCAACATTAAAATTCGCTTTCATAGTGACTACAAATGACAGTATATACACAATGCTGCCCTGACTGTTTACTGTTATATTGGATATAATTAAGCATGCTCCTTCTTTGCTATGAATCCATGACTTCTTAAGACTGAGTGCAGCTCTTTTCTGCTGTCTACTTTTGTTTGATCTGTGCCATTCATCCTATGTAAGACCATACACAAAAAGCACCCTACTGAGAGTTAACTAACACCACAGACACATCAGCTTGCCCTATCTGATGAAACATGCTTGTTAGTAAAGTATTACTGCTTGATATTCAAGCAAAATACAATTACTTGAAAACAGTGGTCTGAAGATATGTTCATATTCTATAAATGTTTTTTTTTTATAGTGAATTGGATCAGTATGTGGAGCCTATTAGTTACTTTATAGTACCATCCAAATGTCGTTGGGTTGTTTTTTTTTTTCATTCCCAGGGCATTTAAATGCCCCCAAGGGGTCATCACAAAATTAGTGAGACAGTTCTTAGAATTGCTACAACTGGTGTGTGAAACACAGACAACAGAGGACAATTTTTAACAACTGTACAATGCCACAAAAAAAACAAAAAAAAAGATTTTTTGACCTTGGTGTTGAGTGTAGGCTGTACCTTCAGGATATTCTTCTGGTCTGAAATGTATGCTCATAGTTAACACATGGCTAACAGAAAATGCACTGATACCTGAGACAGTCCCAGCAAAAGTTCAACTCATTTACAGGTAATACCACACTGCTACTTTAAATACAACGAAAAGAGTCTTCTGTGATGCCTGCTGGTTCTTGTTTAGTATGCTAAGCTTACATCAATGACACTTTATGCTTTCTCACTGATATTGCATTAAAATCCTACCAACAGAAACATGACCACAGGGACTGGTTGCTTTAAGCTAGCAATAACCAACTGCTAACTCCATCGACGTATAAAAAGTATGTCTTTATCATCTCCAGGTACAAATGTAATCTTGCAGTGTATTAATAAGTAAAGGTTTATACTAACAAAAAACTTGACGGATGGTTATCTCTTTTCTCCAAGGCACATTGAGTCTGAAACTGAGCGATGAAAGGTCCCCGCTTGTTGTCTCTGTAGTGTTGCACATGTGCTTATAATGAAAGCTCGAGGCCTTGTAAAGTAGGATCGTTATGTTAATTTGAATCTGGAGTATTTTGTAGCCTCAACATCTGATACTATTACTTTGATACTAGGAAACCTACTTATTTTATGTGTAAAAGATTATTTGTTATTGAAATTTAACAATAAAAATATACGTAATATAAACAACCTCAGTATTTCATTTCTTAGAGTGTGGGACACAAGTGCAGTTTTAAATGACCTATACCCACTGCGCAAAGTGACGTCTTTTGTAAGTCACTTTTGGATGTCCAATTTTGGTCCACTGAAGGGACTGTTTTGTAACGACATCTTTTTTCGACATCTGCTGAATGTCTAGTTTTGTCGTGGGTAGGACCTCCATGTACGGGCTACTTCTAGTCCAAATGTGGTGCAGTGGATGTCTTTCCAAAGTCAAACTTTGTCGATGCGCACATTTTGCATTCTAACAACGCTGTCTAAAATGAGTCAAAGACTGTTGAGCAGATAGTCCTGTTCATACACACACACTGGCACAAACTTCTTCTCTCAGAGCAGGCTACCGATCACAAACACACTCACTTCCTCGTACAAAGATTTTCACAATAAAACAGCATTGTTAGAAGGATCCATATATAATTCAAATTCTCTTTCAAACTTATGAAACAAATTGTTTCATGAGTTTAAAAGGGCAAAAATAATTTAAATACTTTTCTAAATACTTTAACCATTATTATTTTACATTTTAACATGGATTTCAACGTTTCTAATATTTCAACACATTTTAATTAATGACATTTTTAATCTAGTTGCAAACAAATAAGTTGATTAACTAAAATAAATAAAACAGTTAAAGAAAAACAGGAAAATGTAAAATCCCCCAAAATACCCACATGTATTGAATAAATCAACAGGCTAACACATAATAAATCCATATGTATCATGTTGATAACAAAAATTTTAATATTTTTAAATTAAAAACTATCACATTTATTAATCATGTAAATTTCCTGCACCTGTCATAGATGTCCACATGACGCCCATAAAAATGACCCAGTCCAAAGTTCTAATGTTGAACGTCATATTGATGTCCAGGTTGGCTCGCGGTTGGACGTCCAAATTGTGGAACAAGTTTGGATTTCATATAGATGTCCAGAATTGGTCATGGACCGACGGACCCAATATAGACATGATCTGCACGTCTCTCCGACGCTACCTTTTTCTGTAGTGCCTTTGCAAAGTAACAAAAGCAGCAGGTGAAATATATTCAAGATATATTCAAGAATCATTGTTGTCTCAGTAAATTCAAGTAATACAAAATAGGATTTGCTGTAAAACTAATTTAACCTAAACAGAATCCAGTGAGGGCAATGTTTGCATTTTTTTTAGTTTATTTATTAATTTAATTTCATCTTGACTTTCATTTAATTTTCCCCATTTTTGTCTCTTTACAGTTCAGCTACAACCGCCTTCCAGCTCATAACAGTCACATTGAAATGGGACGCATCATTTCAGTGCTGAGTGCAGTAGATGACTCATGCCTTATTTAACAAGGCGGCCTCTCTGAATGAGCTCGGCAGGCAAAATAGATGAGCAGCTCTTCAGAAAATGAGCACAGAGGAAATGTAAAATGGAGGCGAGTCAGTGGGTTGTTATTTATTTATTTATCTTTACCCCAAGTCCCATCCTCCAGCCTTTTGGCACTCGGAGACACTGGCTGGCGCTGCCACTCGCACCTTGCATGTCATTCTCTCTTTCCCTCTCTTTGAGGAAGCTTCGTTTTGTCCCTGGTGGGGATGCAGCTCTGGCCAGAATGACATGGAGAGAAATGCAATGTGACAGCAGCAACAGCAGTGGTTGGGGGTAGGAGGCTCGTGTTTATGGTGGTGGTTTATATGTGACAGAGATTTAGGAACTGTTTTAATATCACAGGTTTTTATAAGCAGGTAACGTTATCACACCTCAGTGTTTTAATCTAACTGCAGTGCTTAAATTTATTAAACAGCCTCGTTAGACCATCTGTCACAGAAACAAGAACATTGAACTCACATGTTAACCAGCACACTGGGTAATACCCTCTGCCAACATGAGTACCTTACGTCACTTGATCAGTGACTAATTTATTTTATACTTTTCTATATTTTGGGAAGTTGCACGACATGCATCTCACTTCAATATGTAGTTTCAGAGAGATACATTTGGAATAGCACATGTTAAGAATAGAATAGAATCTTCTTCTTGGAACTTATGATACAGTGAGGAACATAAGTATTTGAACACCCTGCGATTTTGCAAGTTCTCCCACTTAGAAACCATGGAGGGGTCTGAAATTCACACTGTAGGTGCGTTCCCACTGTGAGAGACAGCATTTTAAAAACCATTCAGGAAATCACATTGTATGATTTTTAAAGAATTTATTTGTATTGCACTGCTGCACATAAGTACTTGAACACCTGAGAAAATCAGTGTTAATATTTGGTACAGAAGCCTTTGTTTGCAATAACAGAGGTCAAACGTTTCCTGTAGTTCTTGACCAGGTTTGCACACACTGCAACAGGGATTTTGGCCCACTCCTCCACACAGATCTCCTCTTGATCTGTCAGGTTTCGGGGCTGTCGCTGAACAACAGAGTTTCAGCTCCCTCCAAAGATTTTCTGTTGGATTTAGGTCTGGAGACTGGCTAGGCCACTCCAGAACCTTGATATGCTTCTTACAGAGCCACTCCTTGGTTATCCTGGCTGTGTAAGAACGGTCATTGTCATGTTGGAAGACCCAGCCACCACCCATCTTCAATGCTCTGACTGAGGGAAGGAGGTTGTTGCTCAAAATCTCACAATACATGGCCCCATTCATCCTCTCCTTAATACAGTCCTGTCCCCTTCGCAGAAA
>VVHJ01046189.1:0-14537 GCA_015107715.1 Tylochromis polylepis
AACCCAGAGCAGAGACGGCAGGCAGTTTTACAATATATTTATTGGTTAGACTCAGACTTGAGAACGTGGCAAGGACAAAAAGCAATGAAATGTAGAACTTGACGTGGCGTGGCCTGGGTAACGTGGCTAGGGGGACGTGGATCTAGAGGGGGGAAAAGGGGCCTGAGATGCAGCCTGGAACAGGGCAGTTAAGCAGTGTAATTATTCTTACTTGCAGGAGGAGGAAAAGAGCGATGAGAGGGGGTGACGAGAGTCCGGGGGGAACTGGGTGGTGTGGAAAGGCTGACCTGAGATCCGGAGATTCCTGATGGAGTATGGTGGCAGGAGGGCAGGCAGGTGAGGCACAGAGTGATTTCCAAAATGGTGGTTTGATATCCAAGAGAGGAGCGTAAGCTGGAGGTCTGAGGCAAGGTGAGTCCAGGAACTTGTAGCACAAGAAAGCAAGGTTAGCAAGGTACATCACAACGAAAGCTAGAAACGTGAGAGCCAGCTACCAACATGGGTTGATGACGAACTGGCGGTGAATGAACATCAGCGTGAGGCTTAAATCACTCTGGCTTGATTGCCTATTCGGCTCCAGGTGTGTGGAACTGGAGGAGGAGGTGGCCCTGCCCAGGGACGGATACCAGGTAACTCAGGAGCCTGATGGAAAATTCCAGCCACACCCACTGACCATGACAATAAGGCCAGCCATCTTGGGAATGACTGGCTGGCTGTGTCATGTCCTAAATGCAGGACAGTTATACTGATGTTTCTGGACGGTTTCTCTCCCTCGAAGTCTCCAGAATCTGTGCCGCAGCTCAGCAAAGACCCTCTCTGGGCCAGGGTGGCAATCACAATCCTGGATAATGAGTGTTGTGATAGGATGCTGAGGGTCGAGAACGATGGGATGCAAGATGCCTGGGCTGAGGGTTTCACGTCTACGAAGCCACCTCCCTACATGGATCAGCCGAGCCTCTGGGTCATACTCAGGAACCAAGGCAAGAAGTCAACTGTTGGCAGCAGCCGGTTTGTGAGATAACAGCCGAACGAAGACTTCGAGGAAACAATCTTCCTGTACCTTCCGGAGGATTGCTAGCTCCACTTGCTGTAGTCCTCTGCCATGGAAGTCGAGTCATCAGCCGCCCCACGGACAGCTCAAACATACGCTTCCAGTAAGTCCTGGAAGGCACTGAAGGCACCAACATCAGGTAGATGTGGATCAGATGTTACGGTGATGTTTCCACAGAAACTCTCCTTGCGCAGCTCTGATAGATCGTTAAGGGTGAATTGGGAGCTCTGGCCAGTATGATGCAGTTTGCCCAAGAAATGGAAGGCTGTGGCTTCACCAATGATTAGTGGTGACCTGAAAGAGCATTAGTCTATGAGTGATGATGACAGAGGGATTGTCACCTGATCTGATGTATCTCCATAGGTCCCCTTCAATTAGCTCCTGCAACTCTAGAGCCCACAAAGACTTTATAGCAGCAGGACTGGGACTGCAGCCAATTCAGGACTCTGGTGGAGTCGGTCTAATAGACAATGCTAGAGATACAAAGAGTGAGTTCTCGCTTGAGAACGGTAACAAGCTGAATTCCCACATGGGCAGCACAGAGCTCCAACCTCGGAATGGACTGCTGGCAGATGGGAGCAACATGATTGTGCTGCTAGGAAGGCTACCTGGATGCCACCAGTATGATCTTATGTCCGAAGGTAGGCCACAGCTCCGTACACCTTTTCAGATGCATCAGAGAAGATGTGCATGCTCTGCATACAAACGGATAGGTTTGTTTGTGGCTGCACATAACAACGTGACAGGGAGACCTAGGGGAGCTGAGTCAATTCACTTTCTCATGCATGCCAAGGATTTAAACAAGTGAAGATAATGTCCACAGCAAAGAATAAACAGGATAAATAACAGAAACTTACAGTCTCATGGACGCACACCACTAATTCAGGATAAGAAAAATCCACACTGTAAGTAAATCTCTGCTGACTGTCCCCGCATGCAGCTCCAATCAAACTGTTTGTGTCAAAGCGTGTACCTGATGAGGAGATGGAATCATGTCTTCTGATTGGTGCAGAAAATGGGTTGCCTCGCCGCTGATTGGCTAACCGGCAGCTGTATGCTGATATATTTCTTCTGTAGATGTGGCTCTGCAATGACTACGGCTGACTGGCTGGCCTTTTGTACAGCGATGAACACCTCAGATCTGTTCTGAGAATTTCCACAACAAAACTAATCCCAGACTTCGATTCACTGGCTAAAAAGGGTGATCAACAACACTGTTCCCACGAAAAGTGAATTTAAGTATTACCACTGTAATGCCTTTTTTATGTGCATGTTTGGATATGTATGCATCTGGTGCTGGCCTGGACCGTCTGTCAGTGTGGCCCCAGAGCCAAAAAGTTAACTCAAGTTAACTCGCGATTAATCGCAGATTTAAAATATACATATTTTATCTGGTGTAAATGTACCTTAACTGGATATTTTCCATGTTTCTAATATCCTTATCAGCATGGGACTGGGAAAATATACTTGTTTTGTTCACGTGTATGTTTATTATTATTGTAACAATCCAAAACAATGACAATTACTGTCCAGAATATTCTCCAGAAAAAACTCAAAAGGTGCTGTGTATTACTTACATGTACTTTTGGCATATTTTTTTATTTGTAAGCATATACTCCCACACAGTGTAATTGTGTCTAACCTACCATGGGGGGAAATTACGGCTCACAAAATATCAAAACATCACTCTTGTTTCTTTGTGCTGAACTAGTTGCGCAAACAAACAAGCATTTTGACATTTTCAGACGACAGGGCAGTAGACTTCTTCTGAACAACGTGCCCAGAGAGTGAAAATAACCTCTCACATGGCATGAATGTGGCAAGTGCTGCCAAGTACTTTCGTGCAAGTTAGACCATCTCACCGTGCGCCCCTTCATATCTGGATCACCACTGTCGGGGAACAGTCCCCTATGTCAATAGTTGGCTCTGCCCTGTATCGTTCCACACATTGCTCAGTACAGTCCTCCTCTTCATCAAATGAAGACTCTGGGATAAGCATGGGAGCTGTTCCTTTCTTAGATGCCTCAGATCTTGCTGCTTCTTCAGGCTGTGCAAGCCTCTACCTCTCCCTAAGCAAAACACAGTGGAAGCACAGTTCCTCAGTCCTGTCAGGTCTGCTTAGACACTTGAGGTCCTTAAACACAGGATCCAGTACTGTTGCAACACTCAGCCATATAATGATCATTTTTTCCTTGCTTTAATCCATTTCTGCTATGAATATCTTGTTGAATGTAACCATGTAAGCAAGATCATCCTCGGAGACCTCCATCACTTGTGACAGGTGACACAACACTGGCAGGTCCACTGAGCACAAGTTCAGTTATGTACCTGCAGTAATAGACAAAAGCACTTTGGTTAATAACTTGTTACATTCACTTTCCTGAGTGACTTCACTCACTCATTCACTCACTCACTCACACACACACACACATACTCTTACCACTTCTGTCACAGAACCACTTTTATTAGGAAATAATAATAATGATAATGATAATAATAATAATAACCCATGGCTGAGAACCGTAGCATCCAAGACTGTATATATGGGTGCAGCAGGTCAGAGAGGTACTGAAGGGCCAGGGCACTGAGAGATTTGTAAGTGAGAAGAAGGATCTTGTAAGTAGTGCGTGACTTGACCAGGAGCCAGAGGAGATTTATGAGACTGGAGGTGATGTCAGTGTGTGGATTGCGTATCTTTGGAAGTAGGGCCACAACCAAGAGCTCTGTTTTATTACTGTTGAACTTGAGCAGGTTAGTTGATATCCATATTTTGATCTCATAAAAACTTTAATCTGTAATTCCTTCACACTGCTTTGCTAACAGTGTGTTATTCACCGTAAAGTCATTCATACCAGAGTAACTGGGGAGGGTAATATACATTTTTGGTGTACTATGCCCCAAGTAAAACTGGTGCATTGAAGACATAGAGTACAAGAGTAATAACCTGAGAGAGAGGATCATGCCTAGGCTGAAAACCTGGACCCTCCATAGCTGATTACCAAGACTACCTGAAGTACTCTCTGAAGGTCTACAAGACCTACTACATGTGAATGCAGCATTACGGACAATCCCTACTGTGCTCATCGCCAAAACCAACCAGCTGATCTACACCATGGCGGCAGTGATCACTGAGATGCTTGGCTACAACATGAACAAGGAGCATTACCCTCCATGGAGGAGGACACTAGAGGCCGAGATTAAGGCAGCACGGAGGGAAGTTAGCCAACTATCGGATATGGTTGGTTAACTTTTGCCAAACTTAGAGTAAACAAAAAAACCATCATAAAATACTGATGTTTATACTGAAGTTACTAGATTGCACTAACATGGCTAGTATTGTGATTTTACAAGAGGACTATTTAGGAGAGAGAGGGGGCTCTATTTGCAAATTGATTTAATATAGTATTCATTATATTCTTATTCACAGGCACAGTATAATCACCATGGTTCTGCTTTAGCTATGTGTGCGGAGAATGCATTACATGTCCACTCGTTCATTTATTCTGTAGCCCCTTTGAAGCTTGACAGTCTCTAAAAAGTTCCTGTTATTACCTAAAACAAAAGCAACCCATTTTGTGTGTGTGTGTGTGTGTGTGTGTGTGTGTGTGTGTGTGTGTGTGTGTGTGTGTGTGTGTGTGTGTGTGGTGGAGAAATAAGTTTCTGGAAATTTCTGTACTGGTGGCCTTTGAGACTCCATACACACAAGCACACGGAGAAAAAGAGAGAGATGAATTAAATGAATAAAAGCACCTGTAGCAGCTTTTGGTCTTTCATAAATTAACCCTGCTTTTTATTTTAAATTAAGTAAATTAAAATTAATCACAAACTATTACTTTTGTTCCATTAAGATGTCTATTTAAATACCATGATAAATTCTTGTTCAACAGTTTATTCACTTCTATAGAAGTAGCTTGAAAACACATGACAGTTTGCATATTAATGATCAAGGAACTGACCTCACAGCCCATTGTTCATTCAGTGGGCTGGTTTCAGTCATTGTGTAAACCTGCTGTTTATAAGGTAGGGGAAACCTGCAGTCAGCTGACACTGAAGAAGTCACTTAGATGATGAAGAAAGGTTTCTCCCACTGAAAACGCTATGTCCAGATGAACAGAATCAACCTTTTGGGATTTCCTTACTTGGATGATTGAAAACACAGTCAGTAGGACTTGAACTGGTGTTAACAAATTTAGTATTTTGTTTACTCTAAGCCGGGGGTGTCAAACTTACAGCTTACCGATGCAGTTATATCCAGAAATAATTTCATATGTGGGAACCATTCTCAGCCCTGCTGAGAATCCATGCAGGCAGGGGCGGGACTTTATTTTGATGGGCATGCCATGTGGCCGTTTTTATTTTTAGCCATTTTCCATTGTGGAGGACAAAAGTTTTCAGACTTGTGCAGGACCATAAACCTCATGTGTGTTCTCTCTAGTAGTAGTAAATGCATAAAAATATGGCTTTTACACTGAATAAAAAATTGCTTCCTTGAAAAACAAAATTTAGAGTTCAGTATTGAATATTACATAAAATGAACTATATACACAGTGTCTTTGAATGGCAGAGATACAGAAATGCGTGCATGTAGCACATGCTCAGTGTCTGAGTGTCTAAATGAGTGTCACAGGCCTGAATGTGCGCTTAAAGCCATTTATCATTCTTAACTAGTTTGATCTGCTGCTCAGCACAAACAAGCACAAGCATTCGTTTTGGACTTTTCTGTAATTTTGCACATTTATTTGTTACAGTTTAATTCCAAAGAGTCGTGCTGACAGATTTCTTTCTTTGTCACAGCAGCTTTTTCTTCATCATGTAGAAAAACAGTTAAATATGTGACTTCTTTACACTGACAGAAAGAGGAGTTTCACTGGTCCGACCCGCTTAAGATCAAAGTGGCCCGTGATGTAAAATGAGTTTGCGTTACTTAATTACTCTAACGAGTACGTACTTCATTATACTACTCATTACATTACTTTCATGTTATTCTGTAAAATAGCTAAAACACACTGTCTCATAATTACCATTTAACAATGGTACAATTCCACCCACCAACACAAATCCCTATACGAATAAGGACACATCACACACATGATCTTTCTCTTAGTATTTAGGTATGAACACAAAGCAAAAATGAAAACCAGCAGAAAGGCACGTCAAAGTGATTGCCAAAGTGATTCTGAATGTGAACAGGAAGAGGAGGCTGCTCATCAGTTTGTTACCTGTTGAAGTTCAGAATCTGGCTGCTAGCGTTAGCATGCTGTCTGTGCAGATGCTTGCAAAGTGCTGAAGTTGTGTTGGCAGCATGATGCAACTGTTTCTGGCCTGGATGCAGTTTCCATTTTACCATCGCGTGATCATCCTTCAGTACAATAAAAACAAAAGTTAAATCCATATCCGCACTGTAGACTGCACCGCCATTTTTTCCCACTGACATACGAACTGAAATCAGCTGACTGTAGTGCAAGTGCAACTGGAACCAGTAAGTGGGATCCATAGGCAGGCAGCTAACAATTCCAAGGAATTGGACTACTGGGAACCTTGATTCTCATCACTGATCACAAATTCACCCCCTCCAATTACCAGTTTTAATTCACGTTTTATACAAATAAATATATTTATATAAATATGGAACTGTATAAACTTGTAATTTTTAAATTTTCTGTGGTAGCTTTGCAGCTCACACTGTGGGATTAAGGCCATAAAACCATTACCACGACGCATGCACTGTAGACTGTTTGTCTAAGAGCATTATCTTGCTGTCTGAAATATTCACTGTAGCCCTAAAGATGCAAGAGCCAGGTCAGCTTGTTTTTTTGTGTTTTTTTTTTGTAAAAATCTCCTCCAAAGAAAAACCAAGGTATTAACCAAAACTATGGCCCAAACACTGAAGTGCAAACCAAAAATCAAGGTATGATGCACTGTGTGACCATCAGGGGAGGGTCTTTTTTCATGAATAGACTTCATTCATGTCTCAAAACCAAGGTTTAAACAGGACTGTGGTGCAGCATCTGAAGTATGAATTATTTAAGTCCCGTAATAGTTTTGGGACCTGTCCTCAGGTACGAACACAGCTAGGGTTTCGAAAAGTTTGTACACTAGCTGTATTTTTATTGTAGCATCTTTACTTTAGAATATGAAACACCTTGAGGCAATTGTGTTGAATTGAACTGTAGCATTCTAGCTTGGTACCATTTATAACATTTACAAGGACTAAAGTTTCCAGCTGTATTGTGGTTCATTTGAATCCGTTTTAAACAGAAATGGTCAAGCTGGCCAGTAATCAGTCCAACTGATGACTGAGTATTTTTATTACTGGCCTATTTGATAAGTTAAAATATTAAAAAATAAAAAATTTGTATTGACTTTAAACAAAGTTTATCTAAGTGCGAACTTGTTTTGTGTTTTATTCTCCTCAGGTGACCCTGCGTGCTGATAACCCCTGCCGGTACGTGGCATGGAGGAGGAAAAAACTCTACCTGCTCTTTGCTAAGCATCGCTACATAGCCAAGATCTTTGCCCTGGTTGTACGCAATGACATAGCAGAAAAGCTGTATTCACTGAGTGACAAGACTTTTGACAGATACGGACACCACCATGATCTGCGCTTACCATGTTACCCTCACATGCCGGGGACTGAAATAGAAAGGGCTGATGACCGTCTGCAAGTGCCGGTGACGGGCAGGGCTCCCTAAACATACACATGTGCACATTTTTCATCCACTCAATAGCAGTGTATATAAGTCAGTGTGAGTCAGGCTAAAGACATGTTTGCAGACAGGTAGACAGTATACCTGAGCACAAAAACAATATCTAGTTTTGTTACTCATAGGTCCATAATTTTTGGGGCAATGAAAATTTTGCAACAATGAAACTGCCTAGGATTTTAAATCAAGCAATCAAGATCTGTTAGAAGTGCAGAATTTAACTTTAATTCAAGGGGTTTAGCAAAATTATTGCATTATTATCTGAATTACAGATATTTTTATACATAGTACGTAAATTACAGAGGCTCCAAAGTAATTGGACAGTAAATTTAGAGAAAATTTAGCAGATCAAAGCTCTGGAGTTGATTCTAAGTGTTGAAGTTGATATTGGTACCTTTTACCTTGGCGCTCTCAATATGAGAGTTCCAGTGCAAAGAGATGCAAATGAAGGATGACATCATCAGGCTGCAAAACCAAACCAGTCTGTCAGCGAGAGGGGGAAACTTTAAGAGTGGCCAAATCAACAATCATGGACATTTTTAAGAAGGAACGCACTGGCCAGCTCAGCAATCACTAAAGGCCTGGACAACAACTAAAACGGGTAAATTCTTTCTGGGTTCTGGGTGGTTTTTGGGCACTGGGGTCCTGATCTCACTCAAGCCAGGATGACCACCCTCTTGTGGGGTGGGTTACCCATTGCCTTCAGTCTTCAGTACTCCTGGGGTGCATTGTTGTGACTTTTCACCTTCATTGTTAAGTACATTTTGTGACATACACACAAAACACAAGATTGCTGGTTTGTGTATCCATTTTTTTCTTGCTGCTTGTTTTTTGTATCTGCGTTTTCTTGCAGCAGTTGGAGACCCATTGCTTTTCCACTTGTGCTCTGTCTTTGAATTCTTATCTTTTCACCTATTTTCTGCCCTTTTTCCTTGCTCTTTTTCTTCCTGCTTGTCAGCTCTGGCATTGGTATATTACACATGCACTCATAGCAATAATAATAGAATTCAATAAAGAAAAGAAAAGAAAAACACAGACAAGAGGATCCTATAGATGCCTATGCTTGTTCTGTTAAAACATCTTGGGGTGATTGTTGTTATGACCTGGTGCTATATTAAATAAAACTAAGCTGAAATTAATACAAATCAAAGTAATATTATCCCCTCAAGTACTTAAAGCAGACCTGTGTGTGATAGTTTTAAACATATAATGTGTACAACTGCTGTCAAAGTAAACCTGAAGGAAACAATGTTTCTATCAACAATATCTTTATTTTTAGACCAACAGTAATTCTTCCATATTTTCGTTGTACATGTGGAATGACAATAAAGGGCTGTTCTTCTATTATATTCATCCACTTACCTAAACACAACCAATGTAGAACTGAAAAGAAACGCATGACAGCAGATGTCTTAAATTCATATGGTACTGACAGATTAGATCAGTGTGTGTTGTCAGGGGCACACTGTGCAAATGTGTGGATTTATTTTGTTCTGTGAAAATAAGTTATGTACATGAGTCTGGAGTTCATTTTGTCAAAAGTCTAATGTATAAATATATTTTCAGCCTTAATGCCTCTGAAAGTGAAGTTATTGTGGGTTTGTCAACTAAAAGCTTTGACAGACGAAGATCCCCACACCCTTCAAAGTCATTCAGATGCTGTTGCAGTGACACTGCTTATTTTGTAATAATAATTTAAAAGACTATTAATAAAGTCCTGGCTTGAGTATGAATAACAGAGGGTAGTTTTTAATAGTCTGTGTTACCATCATTACTATCTATCTAGTGTGATCTGAAGAGAAGGATGATCCGAACAATTCTGAAGAATTTAGAGAGAAGGAGCAAATCTTCTTAAGAACTTCTGCTGGAAAATAACCTTTGATCTGTCTCCCCCTGTCGGAGCTCTCGGGTACTGCTCTCGCCTTGTTGCCCATTTTAGCGTTTTCCTGTCAGCTGTGTGGAATGTGCGACGTAGACAGCATCACAGGCTCCAGCCGATACGGCCACTTTGTTTTATTTTACAGAAACGAGTCCTCTCGCTCTTACTGCTGTCCAGAGCTCCTCCGGCTGCTACTCTAATCGGTAAGTGAAGAAGTCCTTACTCTGACAGGCTTTTAAGTTGAACCTAAGAAAGTCCAGTGCAGCTGTACCATATCTATTTTTACATGTGAGCTGTCCGAGTGCTACAGCTGTCGTACAGGGAGAATCTGGAGCAGCTTAACTAAATTTAGAAATATTCAGAGAGCGTAGGCGTTCACATTTACAGTCAGATGTTGGTAAAATACCGTCTTTACCATGAGCCGTAATCTCTCTAATGCAGCATAGACTATATGCTGTACTCTCCCACCGGCATTAAAAAGACAGAAACATTCATTCATTCATGATTGTAAATATGTAGACAAGATCGGGGTCAGTTGCAGCGAGTCTTATTACTTCATTGACAAACATGACGGTGGGACAAATGCCAGTGCTTAACTAGACCCACCTCCCAGTGTGGACGATGGGACGTTGTATTCACTAATGGGTAAAATCTTGTTTTGGAGCTTTTTGGAGAACCAGTTTTTGTCGTGAACTTTTGTATTAGTTAATCTAAATTTAGGATCAGTAAAGTGACTTGTATGACTAACTGTAGGGTAGCTAGTGTGTGATGTTCTGTCAAAGATAATAGAGCCAACAAACCATTCATAAACATACCAAATTACTAAATAAATCTGTCAGGGGGGATTTGTGACAGAAGGAAGGCAGGGAGAGGGAAAGGGAAGGATACAAAATATAGTGAAACCTGCTATGACATATGGTGTGGATACTGTGGGACCAACTGAAAAGACAGGAAGCTGACCTGGAAGTGGCAGAGTGAAGATAAGATTTTCGTCGGGAGTGACCAGAATGGATAAAATTAGAAATGAGTGTATCAGAAGGACAGCTCAGGTCAAGTGAATAATATGTAATCTGCAATAATCTGTAAACAGTATGAATAATTAGCAGAGAAAGGGTTTCACTTTGAAGCAGGCTAAAAAAAGAGAGTTCTGTGGTCCACTGCACTCTTATTAGCCTCAGTTGTCCTGGAGTGAAAACAGACAACTGTTAATTATACAAGTGGTTGAAACCATCTACATTACCCTCAGATGACATTTAGAGCTGGAGCAAAATGAGAACGGTAATGGCGAGTGTTGATGTGCACTCTATGTAGGGTCCAGGTATGCTGACCAAATGCAAAACGAGTGAACATATAGTCAGAATAGATGAGGAGGGAAAAGTGGTCTCCACCTTTAAAGCCATTCCTATTTCGGAGGTTGTCTCATTGTTTCCCTCCTTGTGTGCCTGTTGTTAATTTCAATAACACCAAAGCAGCCGAATTTAATTAACAACCTACTTAATCAATTTAGCAGAAGTTTAATTGACTTGATGCTGTACTCTGATTATAAGTGTTCCTTCAATTTTTTGAGGAGTATATTAGCATATAAGTACCTTAAAATATTCTGAAGTGAAGTACTCGAATAAGTATACATAGTTACTTTTCACAACTGTGTAGCATGTTAGCTATAAGCTTTGAACAATTCATCATCCCACATTCACTTGTACTCACCTTACTCCAATATTGAAGGTGCCTAGCCAAAGGATGTCCTCCACCCCAGATGTGCCCACCCTCACCACGCTGTCCTCATTCCCCTCTTCCGTCCCGGTAGTTACGTCTGTAGAACTCAATACCACCTCGTGCCAGGAGTGGGAGCAGACCCACCACCTGCTATTCCATGTGGGAAACTTGTCCCTGCTGTTGGGCCTGGCCATCCCAACTACCTTGGCTCTGCACATGATCATGTTGCGCCTCCTCCTGATAACAGGTCAGTTCACAGCACATTCCAGTGATGGGATCCAGTAGTAATGTAGTGGGGAAGATTGAAGAAAACTAAAGTTATCACATCGCAAGCAGATGCTTATTCTAAATAAAAGTTACCTGTGCATTCAACCATTAGTAAACTATTACCACCACAGGCTTGTTGACAGTTTAGGTTTAGTTGCCAGTTTATGCTAACCCTAACATTTTAAAGATTTATTGGAAACTGTTCTGCACAAACAGGGGAGACCCTAAAAGGCTATGACAGTGGAAGATAAAAGCAGGATGGAAAAAGCACTTCCAACATGTTTATCTTTGCTTGGCAAGAGAATGGAGACAGGAAGCAGCAGGACTTACTGAAAATGTGGTTGTAATGTTGACAGTTCAGTTATTTATATTGTTATTTTAGAGCAAGTCGAGCTTCAGAAGGTCTACGGAGAGGGAGTAAAATAAGAGTGCTAAAATTTGTTAGGCAACTTTAAAACCGTTTCGGTGGTTTTATTATCAGACTAGATGGGAAATAATTATATAACATTTTAAAACAAAACTGAATAAATGCATTAATAAGACATTTATTCATTTATCTTTGTTATACAAATTACACAAGCACATTTCCAAATAGTTCCATGATGTCTAAAATCAAAATATATGAATGTGATCATTCGGAAATCGTTGAAAACTAATGATTGTGAATTTGTGAGCAATCCAAAAATAAAGGTTTGGACAATACTCGCATATAATGAGGTTAAAAACAAATCACAGTGTGGGCTCAGCGTTGTTGCCTGAACCCATACAGTGATTTAAAAAAAAAAGTATTATATGGTGTTCCACAGTTTCTTTTACTTTTTCTGAAAACATTAAACAACCTTGCTTGTTTTTGTTTTGTTTTGTCTTAATGCCCAAAACTGTATTATTGTACTGCTGGTAAATTCATATTCTGAAGTTATAAATGTGCAAAAAATAAGTGAACAGAAGAAAAAACTTGGGAGCAAAATATAAATAAATGATGGGGTGGCTCGAGACTTTTGCACAGTAGTGTACATTAAAGTAAAGGGGCTGCCTAATATTACAACCATACCAGGTAATTCCTCAAAAATAAGATGAAGTGTAATTAAATGCAGTGTATAAGTCGGTCTTTCCCTTCATCGGTTTTGTTCTTGGTCTTTATCCCGGCAGGATGTGGTTTATTCATTGCATGGGCAACGCTGTTCAGGTGCAACATGGATCTGATGGTTTGGAATGTGGTATTTCTGGTGATCAACTTCGTACACTTTTTCTTCCTTTTGTATAAGCGCAGGCCGGTGAGTTCAGCATCAACATGCCATCATTCATGTTATACGAGATACTTCATATTTAGGCCAGCCACGTGTACACATCAGAGGAACAGTGTGTGTTTATCTTGGAGGCTTGGGGTTGAGTTTTTCGTTCAGCGTCTCTAACTAATAAATAAGTTTAAGACTAGGACATTACATAATCATAATATGGCAGCACACTAAGTTACTGCAGCAGCACATGCCTACACTTTGGAGGAACAGACAGGAGGACCAGTAGTTAAATAAAGTACTGCTGTAGTTAGGGCCCTCTAAAAATAAGTCATTATACGCTATATTTTTCATCAGAGAATCGAAGCCTTGAAGTCCATGCACTCTTTAAAGTTATAAAGACATTTTTATAACTTTTATAAAAAACATTTTCTCTCGCTTGATGAGTTAGTTTGCGTGTCTTAATAAGTGACTTAACATAAAGGACTATTTTTTTTTTATTTAAATAATCCTTTAATTAACCAGGAAAGTATGATTAAGAACAAAGCTGTTTTAATACTGTCAACAGGAATTTCCTTGAGGTTGTCCTTTGCACAGAAGAGACGAGGCATGTCTCTTCTGTGCCACCTCGTCTTTTCTGTCCCCTGCCTGCGACTCAGAAATGAATCTCAATATGAAGGGTGTCTCAATTTCTAAAATATATCTGGAGCACAAATTACAGCTCTTCTGGAAACTCGTCAGAGGTGTTTTTGTCTTCAATGTGCAAAAGAGACATGACCACTAAGAGTGTATAAACCGTGGTAGGAACAGTGCTCAGCCTTTTCATTCATACGTTGGTTCAGTTTTTTTCGATGATCAAACTTATTTCTGTGTGTGATTTTTAAAAAAGGTACTATTTATTCAAGTCATTATTCTACTTATTTTTAGTGCAAAAGTTTAGACATTAAAATATATTCAAACAAAGTACCCAAACAAACGCAGTAAATATGCAGACTGCCCCGTTTAAGAATGATAAGCATTATATTATTGGTTCATTAACACATGTTAATGCTGCATTGTTTCAGCTAGAGATCATATCTGATTTATGTACAGATGAGTTAGCTATTATTAACTATTATCTTTAACTATTATTAAGCATCATAAATTATTATTATTATTATTTTATCTGTATTCCATTATATTTTGAATTCAAATATTGTACTTTGTACTCCATATCATTTACTTACTATTTTCTATAATACAATATAAAAATGGCTTATGTCATTCTGATTCTCCAAACTAGGCCTCTATATTAGGTACACTGGAATACACTGACTATGGATGAATGCTCACTTCAAAATAAACTAACCCTCTTAAACTGCTGCTGTGATCTGTCAGATTAAGATTGACAGGGAGTTGCGGTCAGTCTACAGGAGGATGTTTGAGCCTCTGCATGTGCAGGAGGCGTTGTTCCAGCGACTCACAGGACAGTTCTGCACCATTCAGACGCTGAAGAAAGGCCAGGCCTACGCTGCTGAGGACAAGACGTCTGTAGATGAACGCCTCAGCATTCTGCTCAAAGGAAAGTATGTGCCATTTGTTTGACTCAGTTTCCCTAACGAAAGTGAACATTTTTGGTTTGTGTGAGTGCTTTTGAACAAGATATTTCTGTTTTAGTTTGGCAGAATTTTGAATTTTAGGGGTTT
>VVHJ01046191.1:5425-17619 GCA_015107715.1 Tylochromis polylepis
TTGCTTTAACCCAACATTAACCGTGCACAAATTCAGCAAATCCAAACTGGCCGAGCGTTATATATCCCATGCATGCACTGCTAATTCAGATGAATGAATGAATAAATACATCAATCTGAATTATAAATATCTTTCATAGATAGCTTTATGAAAAATTCTGGAGCTGGGACATGCTGCGCAGTTACAAAGGTCTGTGTGCACTATTTCATTCAGGGATAGTCTATTATTGAGCTAGACATGTGTTTCGCCCCATGTTACTACAATATCCTTACATGTCTTTTTAAAAAAATTTAAATATTCTCATCAAGGAAGGTTGAGATCAAAAAGAATATGATCTTACAATGTGGAACGGGTGAACCTGAACCTCCTCCACAGTGGGATGTGAGGCAGGTACATATAGATGTTTTGTGAAGGAAGTTGTGGGTGTAGATGAGACTGCGTGTGTATACCAGTGCAGGGGCAGGGCCAGTGTCTTTAGGACTGGTCACTGTGTTGGCTTTGTTGTTGACCTGCAGGAGGGCAGTGTAGAGGGGACATGACACATACACACTTCTCAGACACACACACACTCTCACATTGGCTACAGACCAAAGTGATCATCCCAACTCTTCTGTTTGAAAGATCTAATGTCACTTCCTATTACATATTACCATGCAAAACTAAATTATGGAGATGATAAAACAGGGTTTTAAGTAATGACATGTGAGACATCAGAGGTAGCAGCTGGAAAAACAAACTCTAATGCGTGCTAAAGGTTGCGTTCCGATGAAGCCAACAGAGCCAACAGATTTAGAGATTCCCAGAGCAAACACCCTCTTCACCCTGCCTATGCCTTGAAATCCTATTCATGAAAATCAAAAACAGGACTGGAGGCAGGGGACAACCCTAGAGTCCAACACTGGCTGAAAACATGCTTGACTCTGTGTGAAGGATGCGGACACACCTCTCACTTTGTTCATACAAGGACCAGATGGCCTGGTTGTAAGCCTTCTCCAAGTTCCCAAAACACATGTAGACGAGATGGTCAAACTACCACAATCCCTCCCGAAAGTCCCACAAACGTGAAGAATGGAATCAGCAACTGGCCGGAGCCTCTTATAACAACACCCTGTTATAGACTTTCTCCAGGTGACTGGGCAGTGTAACACCCCAATAACTGGAGAACACCTTTCGTTCCCCCATTCTGAAAATGGGAACCACCACCCCTGTCTTGCACTCCACCTCCAATCTTTAAGAAGGCTCATTCAGACTATGTCCCCAGACTCTCCGGGATGCAAGAGAAATCCTTCCAGATGTGGGATTTAAAGACCCTACACACAGGGGTTTTCACCAGATGTTCCCAGTTCACCCTCACTACTCGTTTGGGTTTTCCAGGTCTGTCTGACAACCTTCCTCACCATCTGATCCAGCTCACCACTAGGTGGTGATCAGCTGACAGCTCTGCTCCTTTTTGTGGTTTTTGTGTCCAAGACATACAGCCTTAGATCAGATGATACAACAAGAGAGCCTATTATTGAACCTTTGGCCTAAGGTGCTCTGATACCAAACACACTGATAAACTGCATAGAGCATAGTGTTTGATATGGCCAGTCCATGCCTGGCACAGAACACCGATAACAAAACACCACTTTGATGTTTCACTTTCAGAACCCTTGCTGTGCATGGAGCCCAACTATATATAATCAGTAGCGCTCCACGTCCTGGACAAGTTTGAGTTCCTTCCCCACCAGCAAGGTGATTTTCCATATCCCAAAAACCAGTCCGATGCTGGGCTGTCCACACACTGGTGGTATTTAGAGGTCATATATGAAAATCAATATTCATTTGAATGAAACAGAGGTTCACAATATTAGTCAGTCACCTCAAACTAACAAAACTTTCACACATGTGGACATGCACCTCTGTATGAGGTTTTGAATTTAAGATTAACCCTCAAACACACAAAGAAACTACATTAGGGACTCTAAAGTAACTATATAAACGACTATGGAAAACATGAGATGTGGTAAATTCAATAAATACAGAAACTAAAGAGATCAATCATTTAAAATAGGATAATGAAACCAGAAACATAAGCTAAGAACAAGCTAAGAAAATGATACCCATTTCCCACATCTTTGAGTGACTGTCCCTGAATGATGATGTTGTTAAGTGCAAAATGCATAATAACAGCAGTAATAATAATCAGTAAGGCAACTCACATTCCAACAAAATAATGCAAGAAACAAAGCATTTTCTTCATTGTGTAAAGCAGCTCACCTTAACGCCATCTGGCTTCTTGTTGAGCAAAGTCTTGGCTGCTGTAGAAGGAAAGACAGAGACAATATTTCAGTATGAAGGTTTAAAGGAGTCCTGTGCCAGAGGCTACACTAACATGCAGCAAGCATATCAATCAATTGTGCTTATCTCCAAACTCCAGGTGCAAGATCCAACTGCAATATCCATAATGCAATGCAACTGAAGCTCCAAATAACATAATTTCTGTAAGGCTGCTATCCTACTACATACTTACTCACATGTCAGGGCTGAAGGGTGGGTGGTTAATTGGGTGTATATATAGCAAGTGATGAAAAGGCTAATCTAACTATCTCCAACAGGCTCACACAACATTCCTAAATCGACATTTGCCCACATACCCATGCACTTATATATTTGCACCTACATATATGCTCCCACCGCTATTCCTTAACTTTATTTTCCAATGTTACATAGAATCTTAACACTAAACTGCATTACAAAAATCCATGCTGTATCCTTCTCTAAATTTCTCTGAGATTGTAAATTTGCACTTATGCAAGGATGAGATTCTGTGGTTCACTTTAAAATGCCAAATGTCATATTTTCATGCATATGCGATTGGCTATTCCACACCATTTCCAACAATGTAGGGGCACAGTATAAAAAGAAATTATAAACAGAATTAAATTATCTGCAAATTATTTAGACTATACATGTAATTGAAAATAGTACAAAGGCAATATGACAGTTTTTTTGTATTGGTTTTTGTTTATTACAAACTTATGCTCATTTGGAATTTGATGCCAGTTGGGAGAGACACCACAAATGTACACATTTGGGAACTGAGGAGGAGTGAGAAGTTATGTAGCTTTGAAGGTGAAATGTTTTCCCATTTGTTGCTTAATGTATGAGTTCAGCTTCTCGACAGTTTCTGGCTTCTTGTGTTGAATTCTCATTTGTGCCAGATGTTTTCAGTGGATAAATGTCAGGAGTGCAGGCAGCCCAGCTAAGCAAGTGGAATCTGTTGTAATAGGTGCCAAAGGAAGATTGATGCTGTCTTTCTGAAATAAGCAAGACCTTTCCTGAAAACAATGTGATCTGGATGCGTTTCTCTAAAACACAACGTTTTTCACCTTTAACATTTTATACATCTTTAGACTACTGTCAATTAGATATATATATATATATAAATATGTTATTTGCATTTTACACAGTGCCCCAACATTTTTGGAAACATGACTCTAAATGAAAAATAAGACCTAAATGTCAATGCTTATTGGTTGGGCTCAACCCCACATATTTCACTGCCATTCCAAAAATCCTTACCTCAAATGGTTACCACAATTCAAACAAAAAAGGAAAGAAAATTGAAAAAGGAAAGGAAACTGATAAATAAAAAGAGACACAAATAAATTTCACTGTAGAATGAAAAGCAAAAGTAGTCTAATAAGAGCATGAGGAATATGAGATAGGTCAAAAGGAATGTATATTTAAAAGAAAAGTATGGCAGAGTCCAAAATAGAGAGAGTGGTAGAAAAACAGCTTGAAAAATATAAATGACTCGTGTTTACCAATGGCATTTTTACACCAAGATGCCAAGCTCTGGCTGTTTCCTTCTTTTAGGTCTTATAAAATTTAATTTTTTTCCCCCATTTTAAAACTTATAGTTTCTCCATATTTTACCTTGTTTTATGGTGTAAGCAGCAGAAGATTCACTTTTTAGAGAATACTTACCCAAACTATTATCAGTTATCAAGGTTTAATAGTTCAGGTTAGTTTAAGTGGGCTTGAAATAGTTATCCACAGTCAGTGTATTACCTACAACATTCACAATTCGTTCCCCTAGTACTTCAGATACTGTCACCAATGTCCTGCTACAGACTAGGCTGGTAGCAAAACATATTTTTGCCACTATAAAAAAAAAGGACAAACAAAATCAATATCAACACCCTAGACTGCACTAAAGTTACACCCATTTGTTACAGCCATTTATACTCTTATGTATCTAGCTCTTGAGTCGTTGGTCTACCACTACCTTCATTGGTTAAAATATATATTACTGTGTGGATTTGGTGTTTTAATGCCTTAGATTAAATCTAACCCTTTAAAACTTAAAGTCAAAAACTGAGGATGATGAGACCTCAGTTTTAAAGTTAAAACCTTAAAGTTTTAACTTTAAAATTTAAAGTTTTAAAGTTAAAACTTAAATTATTGTTACTGTGATTAAATTACTGTTTTTAATCAAACGTTGCTAGCTTTTTAAAAAAAAGCAGCATAATATTTATATATCACCTCAGTGACTCATTTTTCTTCTCACCTCATCCATAATAGTTTTAATTTAGCTTCCACGCCAGTACTCATGCCCGCATGCTCTACTGCAGGTATTACACTGATCGATAAGTTCATAAATTCCCACTTTAAATTTTTTTTTTTTTAAAGATCTCTTTAACAGCTGTGACACCTTTATAGCTTCCAGTTTTGTTTATTCCTTTTTTTTCCTTTTTTTTTTGAAGGACAAATGCTTGTCATTTTTAACATAAGATGTTTGGGGAAACCAGGTCTTGGACACCATGCTGAGAAAGACATACCTGAGAAGTTTCTTGTGACTAGCAAAGTGGTCAATATTGCTCCCTGTAGTGACAGAAAGGAAGGAAAGAAGAAGGAAATGATGATGGGTGAAAGAAAGAAAGAAAGAAAGAAAGAAAGAAAGAAAGAAAGAAAGACTGATTGATTAAAAGGTTGTAGCAAGAAAGAGCAGCATAGCAAAAGGACAAATTGAAGGCTTTACAGAACACGCTATCATTTTAAGTTACAGTGAGAAGTCTTGAGCAAGGAAAACAGAAAAAGAGAGAAAAAGATGGCTGGATGGATTGTTCTATATAAACAGAAATATGAAGGACTGCCAGAAGTCTCACCTTGAGTTTCCTTCTGGCATTGAATTTCTTCAGGCATTCCACAGTCTCCTGCCTGTGCATCATGGAAGCCACAGTGGACCGTTGCTGCAGGGAGAAGATGAGAGGATTTGAAGGAATGGAAACAATGGGTTAGAAAAATGTATAGCTGTGATTGTGTGGGCAGTGCAACTGTCATGTTTTGTGTGTGGTAATGCTTTTTTATTTCTGTGTGCATCTGTGTGTGTGTGCTTGTGCAAATATTCCAGCATCTGTGAGTGTGTTTGCCACATACGCAGATCCAGGGGTGTTTTAGGGCCTCTGCGGCAGTGATGCGTTTACTGGGGTTGATGGTTAGCATCTTGTTAATTAGATCTTTGGCCTCGGGAGTTACAGTATCCCACTCCGGTGATGGAAACTGTAAAAAAAAAAGAAAAGTAAAGATTTTTTTAAAAAAAAGTGTGTCTATCATTCAGCATATATACAAAACTACAGAGCTCTGAGGCTTCTGTTTTTGTAGCAAGCCAGAGGAGAGGAGAAAACATCCGAATTATTATCCAAATTTCCAATTTCAGGTTTAAGATGTTTATTAGTGGAGAGAAAAATCTTTGAAGGCCTATCCCAATTCAAAAACCACAGTATATAAAAGTAGACCTGGCTGTGTCCTATGTGATGCTACAGGAAAACTGAGCAGATGGTGAATGACGAAATGATCCTGTGTAAAAAAAATTAACTAAAACAAAATGTCACTTTTTGTTTTGTCTGACTTTATTTACTGTTTTGTTTTTTTAGTTTAAGATATGTGTGTATGCATGCTTACATCATAGGCCCCGGCCTTGATTTGTTGATAGAGGCGATGTTGGTCCTCATCCCAGAAGGGAGGGTAGCCAACCAGCAGGATGTACAGAATAACACCTAGAAGAAAGTGACATGTGCACAAACCCATGCATTTTAAAACTTTATACTTGGATAGTGTTTGTTTATTTAAAAAAAACAACAACATGAGGTTTATTCATTTAACACTCCACAAAACATTCAAAACAACTTAAAGTTTCATTGCTTGTAAAAAAACAAACAAGCAAACAAACAAAATATAACAATCTTGATGTCTTTGGACCCAGTATTAGATCCAAACAGCTCCAGTGAGAGAATCTGAATGTTATTTACCACAGGCCCACATGTCCACTGGTTTCCCATAAGGGTCTTTCCTCAGAACTTCTGGAGATAAGTAGCCTGGGGTGCCTGCAAAACCTGGAGGAGTAATAAGGAAGGAGGATATTTGGAAAGGCTTATAGTGATTTTGAAATTTCACTTTTTATTATTTTGAATAAGAGACTCTGATAAGAGACATCTGTTGTTACATTTTTATTGACAAGGAGCCAAAAGGCTTTGGCTGGGATGTACCCTCTGTGGATTAAGGGTGCATCCTGTGAAACTCTTTATTCCTGCCAAACATTTGTGTTGACAGTGTTCTTTAGAAAACTGAATAACTCCAAACTGACACATGAAATATATTATCAACTTGTGCTTTGGCCAGGATGCTGTCCAGTTCATGAGCAAAAAGGTTTCTACAGGACTCTTAAACTGATTAGTGTATGTGCCCATACTTGTCCAGATTAAAGAGATTCTCAGCAGATTAACACTAAATCCCCCTTTATTAGTATTGCCCCAAAACGTCCTTACAATTGTCAAATATCTACATGACTGGATTATTATTATATATCATTACTGATTGCTTGCTTGACTGATCAGCTATTTCAAGTTGGAAAATGGATGGATGAATACTCACCAAACCATGCCTGCTGGTCCCCCTGTACCTCGATAGCCAGCCCAAAGTCAGCCAACTTGACCGCCGCCCCCTTCAGCTTACTGGCCAATAGAAGGTTCTCAGGCTGGGGGGGGCGGAGTCAAACAGGTTAGAGGTGAGAGGTCACACGCTCTGGGAACAAGCTGCCCACAGACACAGATCTAAGATCAGATTAGCCAAAGCAAATCCCAATCAAAGCCATTAGAGGTCAGTGACACTAAGCTGCTCTTAAATCAGTGTCTGAGGCAACTCCCTTTCTGCCACACGAATGACAGAGAACAAAAATGTGCACGGGACCAGATCTCTACGTGACCACGGACATGTTTCACACTGGAGCTGTGGACTTGCTCCCCCAGCCTCATGGATTCAAAGGGAGTAGAGGTGATGTGTGAAAAAAAACATCTACTATTAGAATCCATGAGCAGGAACAAAGTGCACACTGCAGGGAGAAGGATACAGGGGGAAGCTATGGTGGAACAGGAGACGTGGGTGTAAAACCAAGTGACTCTCAGCCACATATGTATAATGACACACACTCCACACTAAGACAATTTAGCACCATCATAAATTTATGAAAGCCAACAGCATGCACATGTGCACACACATTCAAACACATACGCACTAACAAAGGTGCAGGTGCAGAAAGGTCTTTGCTAACCTAAAGCCAGTTAGACAGTGTGCTCTAATGAATAATGCATTTCCTAACATTTAGAGACTCTAAACACAGACAGCCTGTGAGCAGTCACTTTATGGCAGACGTATGACTCAACAGGACATAAACACTAACTGACAACTAGACACATCTACATAACAATTACCATAACGATGAATAAATCGTCCTAATTTTGAAACATGTAAAAACCTGAAATCGCTTCAGCAAAGGACATCCTAGTATAGTCACAGACTGGAAATCTCAAAACCAACTTGGTTATTTATTCTGGGGTGTTTTTGCAGTCACAAGATCACAATCCATATAGGCACATTGAAAACAGTTTTTTTTAAGCATTCTCCCGCCTCTTTGCTTCACATCAAAATGCTAATGGGAAGTTATGAGAATACAGGCTACCACTGGAATAGTCATGACCTTAAAAAAAATCTTTCACATCTCAACATAATTTTTACATAATTATGCAAATGGTGATCATTCCTGAGCGTCTGGCTTGTGATTGCCTCTATTTTTAACCAGCACTGCGTTACATTACACAGTCATACATCTCACAAAATTACTGTCATGATAACTTCAACATACTTTCCATCTTTCTTCAACATATTAGAGGTATTAGAAGAGGTTCCTCATTCTCTACACTAGCAGGGAGGGGTACTAGCCAAGCATACTGACTAGCTCAACAACACAGAAGAAGACAAGCAGGCAAGAAGTAAGTGTTGAAATCCGGTAGGCTTGAATCAAATATTTGCAGACCAGATTGGCAACATAATTCAGAGTTGAGGGTCAAGGTCATGTCAGCTTAACTATTGCCTTTTATTACTTTTATTGCCTTCACAAGAAAGAATGAACAATTTAATAATTAAGAAGGTTTATAATGGGATGATTGTTCATCTCATGGAGAAATGAATGAAAATTCCCTATTTATTTCAAAAAACAAAAATCATAAAAGAAGCAAAACAAAAATATGTAAAGGCCAAAATGGAATTTTCTCCATGTTGCTACCAAGTCAGGATTTTTTTTGTCTGTCTGTTAGGTCAACAAGGTTGCAGCAATGGCTGTGGTCATACAAACCTTCAGGTCCCTGTGAACGATTCCATTAACGTGGCAGTGATGGACACTCTCCAGGATCTGCTGTATGCAGTGGCTGAGGGTGGGGAAGTGGAGGAATGTGATGGATCAAATTAAAAGGAGAGCGAGGGAAAATAAAATAAAGAAAAAATATATTTAAAAAGAGGATACTAGGGAAAATAACTGAGAAGAGAAGAATAACCTAATTCATAACACCGTATCACATGTTCTCGTCATTAGACTTTTTATGTGTGATGCTGCTCTTGTTATTATGTGATATTAAGCCTCATGATGGAAACTTATTTTTGCAAAAAGTTAAAGTTAAAGCTATAAGACATGCATAACATAAAGACAAAGATATACACACGCATCCCTTTCTTTCTCCCTCAGGATGCAGCATTTCAGCATAAAGCTGGCAGTGTTAGGTAGGCTGTGTATGATTAATATTGCAGGCTATATGTCATTAATCATCTTTATAAATAACTCCGAGATGCCTGAGAAAAGGCAACAATATCACACCTCTAAGACAACCATATGTGAGACACACAAACACACGTATAGGCACATACAGTCATTCTCTCGAGTAACAGAGCACAATGCATAATGGCTGCTTTGCTCAGCAGTGTGTGTCTATGTGTGTTACCTGGCATCAGCCTCACTGTAGTACTCCCGGGCTACTATATCTTCAAACAACTCTCCTCCTGTCACCCTGGGAAAAGAGAATGAGATCATTATTTAGTGTATTCATGATTCTGGCTCTCCTGAAAACTGAAATAGACTCATCATTCTTCATATGGACTCAATTACAAAAATCACTGGCCACTTCAACTATTACACCTTGCTAGTATCAAGTCTGTACCCCCTTTTGCCATCAGTGCTGCCTTAATTCTAAATGGCATCGATTCTACAGGTTCCTGGAAACATTCCTCAGAGATATTAACATGATAGCATCACGCACTTGCTGCAGATTTGTCAGCTGTACAAACATCATGTGAATATCCCGTTCCACCACATCCCAGTGGTGTTTTACTGGACCTGGTGACAGTGAAGGCCTTTCATTGTCAAGTTCAAGAAACCAATTTGAGATTATCTAAGTTTTTTAACAGGGTGTGTTATCCTGTTGGAAACAGCCATCAAAAAATGGACACATTGTGGTCATAAATGGATGAATTGGTCAGCAAAGATACTCAGCTGGGTTTTGCATTTAAATCAGTTGGTACTCGGGGGGCCTTGCTGATGCCGCTCAAGGGATAGCTTCTCTTTTTCGGACCATTCTCTGTAAACCCAACAGATGGTTTTGTGGAAAAATCTCAGTAGCTCAGCAGTTTCTGAAATTCTAAGATCAACAACTGTGCCATGTTCAAAGTCACTTAGATAATCTTTCAGACCTTTGCATTAACAAGCAGCTGAACAATGCTATACTGGAATGTGGGTCGTTCCAAACGAAAATTTGAAAAATTATGTTCGCATGTAACTCACCAAATTACAGTAGCTACATGACTATTAGCATTCTAAAAATAGGGTGCCATAATAATTCTTTCACATAGTGGACTCTAATGTTATTGGGTATTTACAGACATTTTGTTTGAATGTGTTTAACCCTGGATTGTTTTCGCCTCCAGTGGTCATGGCTTTCAGAGTAAAAACTGAGCTTTTTCTATACACGGTGTTACCCTTAATAAGATATAATATGTAAAAATTGGTATGGTGGAGAGAATTGACAAAATGCGTGAATGAGTATGTGTGTGTTACTCACAGATCAAACACCAAATAGTGGAAACCCTCTTCTGATATGCTGTCATGGAGTCTTACTGTGGAGGAGCGCAAATAAAAAAAGGAGAGAAAAGTGTGACAGACCAAAGAAAAATCAGCCAACAGAAACAGACAAGCAGTGTGCAGCGGTGTCAACAAAGTTATAATATGACACTTAAAATGTCTCACAACATGTTATTAATAATAGATAATTTCTAAGAAGTCTCCTAGTAAAGCTGTCAACAGTAATGGCTGTCGTTTGATGAAATATCCGTTTCCCATAATAAAAGCTAAATTATTTTGGAAATAGCTATATCTCTAAGAAAGCCTTTACAATACTTGGTGTTCGCTCTCTCTGCAGTAGAGTATCACTTCCTGTTCCAACACACAGTGGTGTTTTTGTGTAGCTTATCTGCGTAGCAATTTAAGTAAAAACTTGTAGCTTGTAAAAACTTGTAAAAAATGTAGCCTCTGTGTATGTAGCCAAGCCCCTGTAGCTGGTGCAGCCAAAGATAGTGTAGGCCCCGCTAGCTGTCCCCCAGCAGACTGCCCCGAGCAGCCGGGGAAACAGGATGGCTGGGTGACGGTGAGGAGGAAGCATAGTCTTAAACAGAAGCCCCAGGTACACCACCAACCTGTTCATGTGTCTAACTGCTTTTGCCCACTCGGTGACACAACCGCCAGGGATCAAACCCTGGTAATTAGCGATTCTGTTCTGAGACATGTGAAGCTAGAGACACCAAGGGCCAGAGCAGGGACACTGAGGGAAATTTAAAACTGCTGGCTAAGGGTAAATGTAAATTCAGTAAAATTATAATTCATGTCGGCAGTAATGACACCCGATTACGTCAATCAGAGGTCACTAAAATTAATACTGAATCGATGTGTAACTTTGCCACTTTTGTCAGACTCTGTAGTTTTCTCTGGCCCCCTCACCAATCGGACCAGGAGTGACATGTTTAGCTGCATGTTCTTAAATTGCCGGCTGTCTGAGTGGTGTCCAAAAAACGATGTGGGCCTTATAGATAATTGGGAAACTTTCTGGAGGAAACCTGGTCTTGTTAGGAGAGACGGCATCCATCCCACCTTGGATGGAGCAGCTCTCATTTCTAGAAATCTGGCCAAATTTATTAAACACCCCCATAACGTAACTATCCAGAGTTGGGACCAGGAAGCAGAGCTGCAGTCCTACATGCCTCTCTGTATCTTCCCTCCTCCCATTACCCCCCCACAACCCCATCACCTTAGAGACTGTATCAGCTCCCAAACAGACAAAAAAAACCTACAACAAAAACCAACCTAAAAACCAGCAAAAAACAACTTAAACATGAAAAAAAATCACAAAGAAAGAACAACACAGTATCCACATCTGCACCAAAGAGTAAAACTGTGAAATGTGGATTATTAAACATTAGGTCTTTCTCTTCCAAGTCTCTGTTAGTACATGAGTTAATAATTGATCAACAAATCGTTTTACTCTGCCTTACAGAAACCTGGTTACAGCAGGATGATTATGTTAGTTTAAATGAATCAACACCCCCGAGTCACTCGAACTATCAGAAACCTCGAAGCACAGGCCGAGGGGGCGGTGTGGCAGCAATTTTCCACAATTTTTTAATTCATTTGAAAGCCTGATGCTTAGCCTTGTCCACCCTAGCTGGAAAACACATAAACCAGTCTTATTTGTTATCATCTATTGTTCACCTGGGCCTTACACAGAGTTTCTGTCTGATCTCTCAGTGCTCAACTCAGATAAAATAATTATTGTGGG
>VVHJ01046193.1:0-10645 GCA_015107715.1 Tylochromis polylepis
CCACTTTGCCCACAAAATAAAATGCAAAAGCTAGGTTAGTAATTAGTAATTTCTTTTGAAGGCTATGAAAACTTCATGCCACCCTCTCTTGGTTGTGTATCTTAAACACTTAAAGACTGATCTAAAGAAGCCTCACTCTCTGCTTCTTTCTACCGTGAAAGCATTTCTAAGTCTTATTAGGCATTTGCCTGGTTGATTTCTCAGCTACAGGCAAAGAATTTGATGAAGAAAAACAAAACAGTTTACTTTTTGCATCTTGTCTCACATGCACACCAGAATATCATCCAGATGCTTGCGTTTCAAGTCAGGCACAGTAGCATCGGAGGCAGGATAACCAACAGGAAGTAGCATCAGCAACTTCTCGTTCACCGGGCGTTTAAGCAGGAGCCTGAGCTTGGGGCCGCAGTTGAGGGGCGTAGATGTGACGGTAACAAGACCCGCGTTCTGATGAAGCAGACGGAGCGGAAACAGTGAGATTTGTGCGCTACCTTTTTGGAACTTATGAGAGAGAGAAGAGCTTTATTCCTAAGTGGTTCAAACGATTTGAATTATGACCTGTAATGCAGCCAGGAGGATCCCACAGGATATGGACACGCTGATTTCGTTGTAGTAGTGCGTCTTCTTCTTGCCATTTGGGAGAATCCCGTAGGTCTGCTTAAAGATGAGGATCAGATATGGAGCAACATCCAAGTACTCCTTAATCCAATTTGTCCTACAAGAGGAGGGAAGTGGGTAAAAAAGAAAGAAAGAAAATGTGGATATTTTACTTTGGAAGATAATAACTGAAAATTAGTAGGGAATTTAATGTTATTGTTCTGTTTTCAATATGTTCATGTGCTAATGAGATAAATAAGTGGAAAGTGTATTTCTATTGTTATACATGGGAAAAATTGTGAATCTTTTATTTTGACATCTGGATAGACAGGAAGGCTTTTATTTTTGACACGTGCATAGACAGGAAGCAGGAAGTGCAGAGAACAGTGGGAAAAGCATGGCTAGACATTTGTAAGCATTTGCGTGAAATCCAAAACAATCCTTCAGAGGAGTCCTTCAGAAAGCAATGATCGTAAGTTCAGTCCAGTTCAATGATGTCAGTTTAAGATGATTGCTATGTCTGGAGTCATTAAAGGAGCAGGTACGCTCACCTTCCTGGCTCTTGAAAAGGAGTTTGGCTGGCTGTTTATCTATGTTCACACTCAGGGAGTTTAACACATAGAGAGAACAGTAAACTTATCCAAGGTCATTCTTTAACATCTGCGTTTGGCTGTAGTAAGAGCATGTATGTTTACCTCAATTTGGCCAAATCCTGAACCCATTTTTCCCCCATCCTCTGGCGGTAGTTCATCTCCTCCTCCTCCTCAACTATCAGTCTAATCTGATGCTTTATATCTGGATCTGACACCACAACGAACGTCCAGGGCTCTGTATGTGCTCCACTAGGTGCTGTACCTGCTCACGTGAAGAACAGGAGGACAAGAAAAAAAATCCTTCAAAATCAGGCTCAGACTAATATCCTACAGTGAATCCCAATGGATTATGTTTTGATGACATTTCGTGCCTGCAGTGCGGATGACATTATCGATGACTTCCCGTGGGACAGGCTCTGGGCTGATGAATCGGACAGACCTCCGTTGGTTCATCAAAGTGTAAAACTCCTTGGATCTTTGCAGCATTGTCTCCTCAGGGTAACGCTGCGGTGAATAAGGCAGTTGTGTGAAGTTCTCCTCTTCTGTGCTGTCCCCCCAGTAATCATCATCATCTTCCAAAAGATGAACGACAGAGAGACATACCAGTAAAATACAACTCCAGTCCCAAAAAGTTGGGACACTGTAAAAAGTCATCACAATCAGATTGCAATAATTTGGAAATCTCATACACCCACATTTTACTCACAACAGAACATAGAACAAAGCATATCAAATGTTTAAGCTGACATATCTTACTATTTCATGAAAAATATTGGGTTATTTTAATTTTGATGACAGCAACATGTCTCAAAAAAAGTTGCAACAGGTCCATGTTTACCACTGTGTAGCATCCCGTCTGCTTTTAACAACAGTATACCACCATGTGGGAACTGTGGGCCAGTTAAGCACAGAGAGTCTTCTACACCCAGCTGTGCTGTTGTAGTGGATGCGGTATGCAGTTTAGCATTGTCATAATTCATGGCTGAAATATGCAAGACCTTCCCTGAAACAGACATCATCTGAATCAGAGCATATCCTGCTCTTTAAATGGTACATTTTCTCAGTTTAAACATGTTTTCTACATTCTACTGTGGTTCAAATATGGGTTTATGAGATTTGCAAATAATTGCATTCTGTTTTTTATTTAGTTAGTTTTATACTTCAAAACTAAAAAAAATAAATAAATAACTACAAATCCTGACTGCAAATCCATTTTTTGCTATATTTAATAAATGTGAATGTAGTATTAGGAAATAATAGGAAGTAATAGGAAAAAAAAGTTTGAAAGAGCGCCTGAGTTGCTGGCCTTGCCAAGCTGTGGAGTGTCATATGAAAAACAACAGAGGAATGTTATGTAATAGACAACGAATCAAAAAAGAAAAAGAAGCTTTGCGAAACATTTGAATCCAATTACTACATTCTTTTTGTGAACAATGTTCAATTTACATTGCATTTTAAAAGTTATGACCTACATTTTGGACAGTATGCAGCTGGCTCTAAAACATGCACCCAATGGCGAAGTAAAAGGCTCAGCGCAGCTCTCACCTTCTTCTTTTGCTGTGATTTCTGTATCGTCCTGTAAGTCCTGGTCCACCCACGGTCTTTTCTCCCCTTTTGTCGCCCCTTTACTTTTGCTTGGAGATATGGAAGTGGTCTTTGTGTCCCATGATTTCACCAGCATGAAGCCTATCACCAGGCATAAAACTACCGCCAGAACAGGCGTGAACACGGACAGGAGAGCCATGATCGCTGGAGTGCAGAGAAAAGGCCACGGGTACCTGCCCTTTGTGTTGCTTACCTCAGATGAACGCAGACTTGATTGTGAAACACTACCACAGTTATCGGGGCGGGGGCTGTAGGCTGAGTCAGAGCAGCCGTACTGAGAAATGGCCCACTAGCTTCAGGGTCAGCTATAAAATGAAATAACGCACAAATCCACCACCAAGTCATCCACTGAGACCAACATAAAGGAGATTTTAATCCGTGTAAAGTCCCACTATGTGAGGTTAATATTCCACTTCCAGTGGATATTTCACTCTGTTGATTCATATCTAAGTCTAAGGTTCACAGACAGCTCACTGATTTACTTTGAATTAGATGCACTGTACAATCCTCTGGTAACTGTTTGCTAGTTTGGTCAATATTATACTTCAGACGATCAGGCAGAAGCGTATTATATCATCCATCCATTTTCTACCGTTTATCTAATTCATGGGGGCTGAAGCCAATCCTAGCATAATGCCAGGCGAGAGGTGGGGTACACCCCGGTCAGGTCGCCAGTCTGACACAGAGAGACCGAGAAAATTAGCTAGCTATGTTGTGCCAAAAAGCGAAAATTAATACAGTTATAATTGACATGTTCGCTTATAATCTAAAAATGTAGGTGAAACACATCTCTCATGAATGATATCGAGTCATTCTGAGCCAGAAAGAGCACACCTGTCAAAAGAGCTGCAAAGTGACTATATCCTTTATTAATCCAGCTAAAACTTCTCATTTACATTAAAAATGCCTTTTAGAGATCTGGCAAAGAGGGCAGCAGAAATAGTCACAAATACAACATAACAGTTTTAGAATTATATTTTAAGTGACCAAGACTGGTTATAATGTGGGCACAATAAGGGACACGCTTGCAAAACAGGACATTTCTTTAATTTATTTATAACTCCTTCATGAATCCTGTCCACTACAGTCTATTTACCAATATAAGAAAATATATATAACACACACATAGAAACAATCACTTTTTGGCACAAGAAGTGAGAATTTTATTTCAAATAAATGAATTAAAATATATTTAATGTTATTACTATGTCCGACAGGTGGCGCGAAAGAGTTCAGAATTGTACTGTGTTGGAAAATATTCATGACTATAATTTCAGACGCCTTCCCTACTTCTATGTTCCACACAAATATACAAACCCCACTTTAGAAATTAGAAAAAATATATTAGAGAAATATCAGCAGAGCTGAGGAAAGGCCCTCAGCACGGATGAAGCGCCACTGAAGGGCTTCGCTATGTACGCTGCAAAAAATGAATAAATTCATTCATCTAATTTGAATCTTTTAAGCCTATTTATTTATTTTAAACATCTAATGGCACATTTTTACGCATTTCTCTGCCATCTTACCAACAGCAGGATGGCCAGTTTTATCATGGTCACTAACCTTTACATTTTGGTTTGCTAGCCTCTCACTTCTTGCAGTGTTCGCTCCGCCTTCTCGCCTGTCTCCGGCGCTGCGCTTTAAATAGCAGCTGTTTAAAAGCTCCTCACCATTCTCCCGTCTGCCGTGCAGCACGCAGTCCCCACTCGGCACCGCAGTCCTCCCCTTCCATCCACACATTTATTTAATAACACTCCTGCACATCCCGCTATGTCGGCCGCCAGCACCGAAACCAGTGCCCCTCTGCCCACCGCCGGCAGCCGCGTTTTCTTCCAAGGTGCGCCAGGAGTGGGCTGCGTGGGGTCCGGACCCATCAATGGGGAAGACCCGGTCCAGAAGAAGCAGGGCAAAGTGACCGTGAAGTACGACAGGAAAGAGCTGCGGAAAAGACTTGTCCTGGAGGAGTGGATCATCGAGCAGCTCAGCGTGTTGTATGACTGTGAGGTAAGTCGAGCGAAACTCCAAAGCCGCACACGGTTGTGCGCTCTTGTCACCGAGACGGCTGGACAGTGAACAGCGCTGAATGAAAAGTGGTCCTCTATAGCTGCTTTGTTATTCTTTGGGAGGCTGTGTTTTTAAATCTTATCTTTTTGTCGCCTTCAGAGACGATTAATCGAATCCGCTTTATAAATTTCACCTGTTTGGCCGACTTTGCTGTTTATGTTCAGTTCCAATATGGATAAGGCAGAACTGCAGCAGCCTGACTACTCTTTCACTTTAGATGCTCCACTGCGTTTAGAAGAAGGGCACCTGAATAAAGTACGTCCATGTTTCATCTGGCCCCAAATATTTTAGCCGGTGTCTTTCTGTGCTCTGCAGCACTCACACCAGCTGGCTTGGAGATACAAAGCCGTGTGGTTCTCATGTGTCATGTCCCGTGTAATTTTCTCCCTAGTTAAGGAGAAAAAGGGATGGCTGGCTCCACGAGGCTGAGAGACAGGCGAGAGAGAAACCGCATGGTTGCGCTTTTTACGCACCAGTCGCGTTGGCGCGATCGAGACGCGCTTTGTCTCATTATTCAGTATGTGTCGAACGAGAAACTTCATCCTCACGCGCCTCTGTGAGATCAGCCCGTGAAACAGACATCCATTTACCTCTCTATCCTCGAGAGCGAAACCTCAGAGGCTTATGATGTGGCGGCAGTTTTCTCCGGGAGCTGCGTGCGCAGACAGCATGCGCTGGAAACGAGTATTGTGGCAAATTTCTGACATTTTATAAAACGCATTTACCTTTCTGGTAGGGAGGGACGATATTGACAGCTCGATTAATTTGCGCCCTCACGTCCTCGAGTCGCATTCTTTAACATTTGAAGAGGGAGGAGGGCGCCACGTCGCGGGGGGGCGGGGGGATGGCGGGACGACAAGAAAGGCTTGTAGAAAGAGAGCCGATCTATAAGTCATGTCTAAGTGAACGGGTTTGTATGCCCGCTACCACACAGAGCCAAGTGTGGGGGAAGGGAGAAATAAGAAGGGCAGTGGGTTAAGGACGAGCTGATACTGTGACTTTCGTTTCGTTCCTATGACTCTGATCCCCCCCCTTCAAGCTGAAGGTCTCCACAACCATGTACACATATACCTTAAAGTATGGCTGTTACTACAGACTCAGCCAATCAGAGACTAAATAGGGGTCTGCGACTAGTTGTAACATCTAGTCCTTTTATTTGAATCACATCCTCTGTGTTACCTGATTCATGCACATGTGCATCCATGCTCGCAGACCCCTATTTAGTCTCTGATTGGCTGAGTCTGTGGTGACAGCCATACTGTAAGGTATATTATTTAAACATAAGGTACAGGTGTGGGGACATGAGTATGTCTCATGCCTGCAGCTGTGGTTGTAAATGAATGCAGTATGTTGACTCTAACAGTAAACCTGAGCGGTGTGTGTGTGTGTGTGTGTGTGTGTGTGTGTGTGTGTGCATATGCAGAAAGGAAACTTTCGCTGAAATTACAGCAGGATGCTCAATGTCATCATGTCTTTTTCAGTAGTTTGTTCTTCTGCTAATATTTCTTTCCCACATTTAATGCATATAGACCTCCTGCATGCCTTCTGCGTGTAGAAGTGCCTTAGTATGATTTATATAGTTGTCATTTTGTTTGCAAGCTTTCTCTTCTTTTTTATGGTCCTGCTGTGGTTCTTCTCTGGGTTTCTCAGAGCCTGCCTGAGAGCAGACTAGTTTCAATATCAAAGCCATCTGAACTCTCAGGCTGTGTGTTGGACTGTCATCAGCAGGTGTGCTTGATCTACACAGAGGTGACTGAAGCATTTGATGTTTGATGACGACTGGAGTGCGCCGGCCCAGCGCCGATCTGTATTTCGGACTGTGATTTGCTTCATGCAAATGGATATTTAGATAAATAGGAAAACACTGCAGATCAAGCGCGTACGCGAGCTCTCGTGATTTCCAGACAGAAAGAATTCAATACTTTTCTAAGAAAACGCTGCTTTTGGTCGACTTCGGTTTAATGACGGAGTCCCTGCAGTCCAGATTTCAGCAAAGATATTCCCAGCAGCCTGACACCTCCTCATATTATGTCTTTCACACGGCAAATGGGATAATATCACATGGTAATCCCCTGGCTCACTGGTGTTGTCGGCAGTCTGATGTCATGCTGGATGCTGGAATGATATTGGTGTTGTTGACTAGTGTTAGAAAGACATGGGGCCTAATAATGAAATGAAACCAACACATCAGTATTCTCCATTATTTTGACACAGCATCACTTTGCTGCATTGTTCAGTGCTTTCTTTCACACAACACTCAAGAGATTATTCTTTGCCCTCATAAAGACAAAGCAATAATTTTGCGTAAAGTGGAACTAAAATAGATAAAATCCAAGGTTTATATATTCAAATAATTAATCATTAAGGAAAATATGGACTTAAATTGTTTTTGAGTTCATGTGCATTCATGCTCATTTGTGAATAGTTTAAGCAGGTGGCTTTTATGGCTTTGCTGTTGATATTTGCTCAAATGACTGTAAGCATGAAGTCACAGGCACTTCATGCCTGTTAACGCCCCAAGAGCAGGACCTAAGATGGACCAAAGTGTTTATTTTATTGTTTGTGTGTGCACGCATGATAAATCGAAGGGGAGGCTACTGATTTGAGCGTGCTGGTCAAGCTTAAAGGTCAGCCACTGTATCAGTTTCATGAGAAAACCTGATACTAGCAAGCATCACAGAGGTGTGTGTGTGTGTGTGTGTGTGTGTGTGTGTGTGTGTGTGTGTGTGTGTGTGTGTGTGTGTGTGTGTGTGTGCGCGCAAGTTTGAGTAGGCGGTGTGGTAATGTGGTGATACTGAAGTGTAATGGACTGGAAAAAAAGGTGAACTCAGAACAAACAGGATTATGCTTTTCAGTCGAAAAAACCAAAAAACAACTTGTTCCCTGTAACTGTTGCCACAGTGTTTCCTGAAGACAAATTGTTTAGAAAACAATAAAGGAGGAAAATTCCAAGAATGCCCAAACTGGTCTGGCTACAGAGAAAATGTGTGTGAAGGAAAATCTTGCCGTCTGAAGGTCATCGTTTCTCATCAGAAGATTCAGCTACCAGCACCTCCAGGAATGAACATATAAAGAGATCATTTGTTTAAGCAATAAAATGACAATTTAAGCATTAGTGGGAAACCTGTGCTGTAGTAATATCACAGCTTTGGTTTTATATTGATTAAATAAACCAGATATGCATTTAGCGGTGCTGGATGCCAAATTCTGATATGGAGAGAGGCTGGCTTGTTGATAACTAAATGGTAAACAGACTGGTACTTTTATATAATGCTTTTCTACTCTGAGCACTCAAAGCACCTTTTATTACAATCCTCATTCACCCAATCACACACACAGTCTGGAGGAGCCGGGAAGTGAACCCCCGACCTTCTGAATGGAAGACAATCCTCTACCTTCTGAGTCACAGCTGCCCCTAGTCTTCACTCTTTTCCAGTCTTTCTGTTTAAGTTACTCCGGTAGTGGCTCACAGGAGAGTATTACCGGACTTCTAAGGAGAAAGTCTTGAAATGAACAAGATATCAAAATATCAAATTAGGTATTTTTTTCAGGTTTTTTCTTCTTTGTATCTTTCTTTTGTTAAATTGGCTTCATCTCGTATATGCACTTATTCCCTAAGCCTCTGGGTGAGAGGATAACAGAAGGTGAGTTCTGTCAGAGATGGATTCCCCTCTGCTCTCTCGGGACACGTTGCCTCTGCTCATTTTGGTGTTCAAAGGACAGGGAGGAGGAAAAGCAGAAAGAAAAAAACAGGAGGGGATGACCCAAAGAGAGAGAGGCGCTAGAAAGCCGAGGTCCTAAGTGCTCCCACTGTAGCTCTTATTATAGTGAAAGCCTTGATTGGCTCATTGTAGTGCCAAAGAAATGGCTCACTGTTATATTACTTTTACTTTATATGTGTAAGTATTAAAACTTGAAGTATTAATGGAATGACTAACATGTAAATTCACACTATGAAACACTAACCCACAACCTCTCCTGGGACTGCACGATTATAGCCTAAATGATAATCATAGTTCTTTGGGTTTTTTTTTAATCAATATTGAAATCGGAGTTCTTTGTCAAAATTATTCATTTATGCCAGTGAAAAAAAAAAGTTTTTATTGCAATGTCATGAAAACTTAACCCTGCTTTCACATCCATTTTGTGTGACATTCCTGCAAATGCACAAATGCATCCAAATTAGCCATCCTCCTCACCCACCTAAAGTGAGTGCATCTCTTAGAACAAGAGTACTTGGAACAACATCAAACCTAAAACAAAATCCAGTCCACATGGCACTGCTTCCTGTTAATTAAAGCATCCTTGCAGACAAATATGGTGTTTATTCACCTCTGTTAAGTGCATCTTTATTAAGCAAAATATGAAGTCTTTCATTCTATTCAATGTCTCTGCACAATACATGTTAATAAAGCTCAAAGCAAAGACAGTTGTGAGACCCCTCTACATTTCCCTGGCAACGTTTTGCATACAGCGCAGTTATTGGGAAATAACATATGTTTTGTCCAGTAATTTGATCACTTTCCTGAAACCCTCGTTTCTCGCAGTGCTTATTGGATTCATGTTGCATTGTTTCTCTTGGCCTTCATAAATTAATTACACTGCAGATGGTGGCGTCTTTTCACCAAGTCAAATAACTTAAGGGAAGATTATGGTTCAACAGCAGTCAAGTTGAACCATAATCTTCCTGATGGGGGCATGTGGTACGGCTGGTCTGCTGGCCACTTTTGCTGGTGCTGTTGTTGGTCCATCAGCCAGAAGGGCAAAGATAACATTATATATAACATTCATACAGCTGAAGTGAAACCAAATGTTAAAAACAGTGAAAAGTGTCCACTGTAGTCACTGTGTGTGCTTTTCATGCTGTTTCACGCATTTCTGGTGATTCTGCTGTCGCTTCCTTCCCAGTTCCGGCCCACTTGTCAACCAAGCAGCATTTGACCGTCACACAGCCTCATCCATGTTGAGCAAGGTGCAGTTGGGATTTTGGAGCAGCAACTCTACAGCGCTCTTCGAGGGACTTCAGCCTCTGCTGTGCCAAATATATGAATTCTGTTGTATTTCTGTCCTTCAGCATAGTACTCGACCAGACTAGTCAAAGAAAATTCAACCTGCACGGTGCAGGGAACAGCTGTGATTGGCTTGTGCGGGTTTATTTGCAGGAAGCCAAAATCATGATCGAGATTGAGATTGTCACTGTCAGAGACTTGAGTAGACTCTGTTGGACTGCAGATTAATGCTGAGGCCAAGCCGAGGTGATTAAAAGGCAGAGTTTGTCAGCACAGTGACGAGACCATATGTCTGAGAGCACCTGAGAGCAATCAGTGAATGAGGAGAAGCTTTAGGCCTTTATTTGGTGTGTAAGAGAAGGAGAGAATAACAGAGAGAAACAGATTGATAGAGCAGTAAATATGTTGTTGGCTTGCGTACCATGCTCTGTGTGTGTTCTTCGGGGGGAGTGTGCTGTAGAATAAGGGGAGAAAGACACTGTAATGCCCTACTTTTCCGTGGCTCAGCTTTAATAGAGCCCCACTCAATGAAGCTCATTCATGTGCACGGGCACAGACACTGCCAGCATACAACACTTGGCCCTGAGGCCTTGTGTGTGTTTATGTCTGCATCCATGGGTGTGAATAAGGCCGTGCGGGTTTTTTGGGGCCATAATATCCGTGGCTGAGCAGTCGGGGGTACTTTCCATGCATTGATAAGCATCAGGACACACACACACACACACACACACACACACACACACACACACACACACACACACACACACACACGTCAGTGGA